>JAPYYQ010000256.1:0-99312 GCA_030522585.1 Anagyrus pseudococci
GTGCCAGGAGAGGCTAGCTATACGAGTGGCGGGGAGCGCTGCTGTCGGCAGTGCCATGTGCCCCCTCTCCTGAGCCTGGCACGTTCTTTGCGTGTAGAAAAGCCCGCCGCCGCGCGTTTTCATATTCAAATTGGCCCCGGCTTAATTGCTCGCGCGCGCTCGCCTCGCCCGTACACAAAGACGACGACGCCGAGGACGAGGAAAGACGGCGGCCCCGGGCTGTGCGCCCGAGCAACCGGCTGGCCATTAATTTTTAGCCTAAGAGCCCCTAACGAGCGATCCCTCATTCTGCGAAATTGGCCCAACGATCGTGCGATTGTATTACCACGGCCTCGTATTTCACGGTCCGTCTTTCAAGAGCGCGTTCCTAACCCCCTCGGCAGCCAACCGCAGCTCGAGCTCCTCCTTCGGCCAACGGACAAGCCGCACTTTATTTACGGAGAAGATGCGCCCGATTTCGGGGCTTGTCGGCCGGATAACGAAACGCGATGCGTTAACTTCAGCCGATGCAATTTATTTGATGTCGAATAGAAAGGAGCCTGTCCCCGTTACTTTTCCTATTTTCCAATTCCCGAGCGTCGATGCACGCTCTTACACGATATACGCCCTTTATTTCTCGCTTTTTAAATATTTTTTTCGCAAAATCAAGAGTATTTATATCGGTAAATAAATTGGATTGCGAACGCCAATGAAAAGATTGCCACTGAGTGATTTAATAACGACTACGCGATACATCGAGGCATTGGAAAAACAGGTATTCAACATGAGTAACATCGATAGCCGCTTGAACACGATAACAGCATTAAGTTTTGTTGGCTTGAATAATTTTGATTTGTAGAAAAAACGACCAGAGGATGCCGTTATTTTCAGACTTTGGCTGTGATTTAGCACGAAGGACCATAACTTTTGAGGTATGGTATTAAACAGATAATAGCTGACATTTATGTGTAATCTTAACGTCGTCGTACGTGAGATATGATACGGAAACGAGAGTAATATAAATCAGTGAAACGACAAGTTCATCTAATTGAAAAAGAAATGAACTAAACAAGCCAAGATACAGAGCCAAATTTCATTAGGCCATAGGATTGCCAATGTGATCTTATTACTGACATCCGCCGCGTGTACGTGAGTTGGGGAAAGAGTCGTCGAACACCATCTAGAAAAATAAACATTCGACAAGCAACTATATAGGGGGGAAAAAAGAGGACAAATCTCAGCAGCAGCAGGAGCAGCGGCAGAAGCAAAAGCAGCACCTAATCCAAATTGTTAACGTCAGTCTCGTTGAATTACAAAGTTCCTGGAAAAGTTTTCTCTCTCTTGCTCCTTAGCGGGGCCGAGCAAAGTAGCAGATAAAATTCCAGCAATTCAATTGCTACAGCCAAAGAAACACAAAAGTTTTGTGTGTCAGGATAGAAGTGGCAGGGAGAAGGCTGGCCTGGGAGAACGGCATATCCGAGCCTCGGGCAGTCGTTAAAATTTAACGCCCCCGAGTTATTGTGCATCCGCGGCAAATGGAGCCGCACTCGTGAGCAGCAGGCCTGGGGGGTATTCCATTTCCGGGGCTGGAGCTTCTTAAAACGAATCAACAAGTAAGCGCGCGCCCTGCGAGAGATTTGCCTCTTTCTCTATCTCTCCCTGCCTGTATCTCGTGGATGAATCTGGCTCTCTGCGCACACTGCACTCGAGGCAATTCCCGAAGGTGCTAACTCGTCGTTCGAGACTCGCGTCGAGGCTGTAAAATTAAGAGGCACGCCCGCTCCTCTCGACTACTACCACGCGCCGACTCGGCTTTAATCGCTCGAAATGCCAAAGAGCACTGCTAGGGCTGGGGAGGAGCGGAGCAGTGAGAAGACGCTGTCGGGACCAAGGGAGCAAGCCAGTAAGGCTCTCTGCGGATTACCTTTGCCAGATATTGAATTTGCCTCCTCGAGCCCGTCGAGGGGCGCATGATCTATATAGCTCCCCCTTCACCGGCCTAAGCGCGAATGACTCGGCAGAAAGGTCTCTCCCCGAGCCAGCCAGCTATTCTCTCGGCGTTTTTTCAAGCTCGCCAAGGCTAGAGGAGCACTGCCCGTCCGCTCGAGGGGGCCACCTAATAAACATGCGCGCCGACACGTCCTTTGACAGCCACAGGAATGTATTAATCTTCGGGGAATGGAGTGACTCTCTTTCGGCTAGGCCACGACGAGGACATTCCAGTGGAGATGGAAAAATCGCTCGTCTGGCAGAGAGTCTGGGGAGGGCCTGGCTGCTACACCAGCGTCCGAGAGAAACAATGGAAAACGTGTTGGGACTGCAGGGCCAATATGAATTGCCCGAGGGCGTGCGAGAGAAGGCAGGAGCAGCGGGGCAGGGCTGTGGCGGTGCCGCTGGCAGCCCTGCGGGGCTTATTCAGCAGCAAGCCTTCGCGCCCGAGGATATTCTGCCGTGGCCGAGGCGTAAACAAGAGAGCAGGGACTAAGGGAGCTTCTCCTTAAATCACGCGGCTAATGCCCACGACTCTCGCTGGCCACGAGCAGCGAGTCCTCGTGGCGCGGCGAGAAAGCCTCGGCACGTACGCGCGCCGGCTCAAAATGCGCCGGCCACTCTCCGCTCCGTTTTATTCCCGCGTCCCTCCCCCGACTGCCGGCACGGATTACTTTTGATGATTTAGAGCCCCGAGTCTGCTGCAGCTGCCAGAGCCCCGCACACACGCATGCACAGACACTCGTATGCCCGCACTACTGCTGCTGCTGGCCTCGCGAAAACACATGGCGCAATTACGGGACGCAATTGCATCCTGCAATTTACAGGCTGTGCGGTATAGAGCAGTGGGGCTGGGCTGGAGAGCCGGGGGCTAGCGGGGAAAGAGCGGGCAGACGGCTCTGTGTTGCCGGCGCTCCGGAGAAATCGAGTCCGAGGCGCCGTCGCCGTCCGGGCTCGACGCTGCGACGCGGCAAAAAAGGAGCCGTGACTACGCCGGATTAAAAAGCGCGCTACTACTGGCTGGACTGGAGATATATAGAGATTGGCTCTCGCGTGTGCTCTTTGAACGGGCGCCCCTCCCGGCGCTCTGCCACGAGAAAGCCAGAGAGAAAGGAGCCTCTGCAAGGTTCGCACACACAACAGTCACATATAGAAATAGAGTCGGCCTGTATCTGTCTGGCTGGGCCTTCGCTCTGACAGTCTGCCGGGAAGCGCGGCGGCGGTGGCAGCGACAAGAAAGATGGCCTGCGCCAGGACAAATGAAAAAAGGGACCGAGCCAGGCCGGCTTCGAGAGCTCTCTAGCAGAGCCGCCGAGGCTAGGACGGCTCGATTGGCCAAAGAGAGCTGGGCCGATGGGAGGGGGGAAGAAAAAATGAAGCCGCCTCTCTGGGCGAAGCCCATCTCCTCGACTTGTCTTCTTTCGCCCTCTCTACTCGGTCTGTCCGAGTAGTCCGAGTGAAGCGTCGGTAATCCCCAGGGCCAGTTGAACGGGCCGTAAGAAAAGCGAGACTCGTTTTTGCTATACCTCCAACCGCACCTGCCTTCCTCTCTTGCGCTCATGCTCCCTTAACATCTACAGCGAAATAGAAGTAAATAGGAGTGACTGCGGTGGGAGCTGAGCTGGGGCCTGTGGGGGCAGAAGGAGTCGAAGCACTCGAGAGAGGGCAACGAGCTTACTCAGGTCGCGAGCTCTTTCACTATGAAGAACTGGCCCAGAAGAGGAAATTAAATGGACGGACCGCTGGCGGGGGAACTGGTAGAGAAGCGTGGCTTGCTACTGCCTGCGCCAGATGAATACGGCGGACGGCCGCGCGTCAGGATAAAGCCGCAAGTAAAACAAACGCGCGCCGGTGCCAGGAGGAAAGCTCACTGTCAGCGAGTCGCCCGGAGAATGAAAGAGGCCCCAAGTAATTTCGCGAGGATCCCCGCTGATTTAACCGGAACGAGAGAGGGCTTTCTCTCTTTCTCCCTCTGGCAGTCTCGCGGAAGAGAGCCGGCCCGCTCTGGCTCGGCTGGGCTATTGTATAAGAATATCGATCAGCGGCGTCTCTCGGCGGCCCTGCCGACGCCAGCCGAATCGCTTCCTCTCTTTGGCGCGCAATAACGCGCGAGATCGCGGCCCGTTCGCCAAGTTAGCCCAGCCTAGTAGCCAGCCACCCTTTGGCAAGTTCGATAGGGAGAAAGCGAGTTCTATACTGCTACTACGCTCGCGGCCAGCCCCCTCTTTCTTACTCTTTTCCTTCTTCCTATATACTTCTCCCTCGCTCTGCTCCTCTCAATCGAGAGTAATTTTCCGCGGAATTAGAGGATCATCGCTTTTCCTTCCCCACTCGCTATATTAATGCCGCTTAAAAACATAAAAGCGGCTTTATTACAGCTCTCGGTGCGTTTAGACCTCCTCCGCCTTCTTTTGCCATACATATACAGATATACAGATATATCTATATCTGGCGCTGGCTCGAAACTGTGACTTATACGATTTGAAAAATTTTCTCAAATTTAATCTCGCAGCCCGCAGGTCGGAGCGCTCTCGCAGCCGACTGGAGCAATGTGATTGGCAGATGTCGAATTAATCGCTCGGCTGCAGCTCTGGCAGACCGGCTTTCGAGAGAGAGAGAGAGAGAGAGAGAGAGAGAGAGAGCGCGCTCCTTCGGCCTCCGTTTTTCCTTAATTTTTCACCGGCTCAGCAGCTGGCAGTCTTTAGCTGGGAACTTTTTCCACCACTCTCAAGCCGCACGCGACCGCTAGCTAAACGCCACCGGCCCCACCCGACGCCCGGTTAAAGTCCAAGAAAAAGTCCGGGCATTACTGCCTAAATTACTTCCTAATAAGACCCTTAAAAGTTTGCCTAGCTAGACTCGGCCTCTGCTCCTCCGAGCATCGGCAGTCAGAGGGAGGGCCGACAAGCAGCTGCCAACTTGCCCGGCCGAGTTCACTCAAAACTCCGCGGCTCCAAGAGCGCCTTGGTCCTTTACTTCTCCTCCTCGCACCCGGCTAATATGGGCAATCTTCTCGGTTCTTCGGCAACCCCCGCTTTCCACGCTCCTCTTGCGCTTTCCAAACGAGTGAAACTTGTAAATCGGCTTATTTGAAAATGCGCGCGCTGATTTATTAGGGAAGAGAGAGAAAGGGGGGGGGGCTGAGCATCCGGCGCCTCTCGGCTGCAGGCCCAGCTCGGCTATGCCTCTAGTGCGGCACGCGAGAGCGCGTATATATCTGATTGTGCGCGCTCTGTTGATTCTGGTCTGCGATCTGTTGTCGTAACTCTCCTGGCGCCACGTGCACGAGCCCGCCTAGCCTGCGCTATAAACCGCTCGGCGGGCCGGGAAGGGGCCGAGGGCGAGGGCTCCGAGATGTACGTCGATATCCCGCGAGCATCCGGCTCCCGCTATTCTCCGCGTCCCCCTTAGCCCACCTCCTCCTGCTGTTCATTGACCGCGAGCTGCATCAATTATGCAAAGTTTCGCGGTTGGAAAAATGAGAATGCCAGTCGTTTGTACTCGGATGTGTTTTTGTCCGCGAGAAGACGGGGATGCCTCGTCTTTTTCCTTTTCTTATTCCTCTCGCTTTGTTCCTCCCCTTTTTTTTCGTCGAATGCGGATTGCCGCAAGCTCGAGTGTATTGCGCGTGGTATTTTCAAAACAGAAAACACAAGCTGAATGATGAGGTTGGCGCGATTGCAATTTGCTTACCTCGCTCTCTCGCTTGGGCTCGCCTGCAATTGCTTTGTTTAGCTCTTCAGTCCAGCGAGCGCCACCAACTTTTATATTATTTTCTCCTTCGCTCCTACCACCGCGATCCTTTTTTCTTTTCCTCTTTTCTTCTTTCCCTGCGTTCGCTGCTGAATTAAGACGTAATCGCAACTGCGAGGGAGAGAGAAAGAAAGGGAGGGTTGTTGTTAATTAAAATCTAAAACGTAACCGGCAACTTGAAAATTTCGAGTGGGCTGAAGATTTTCAAGACCCATCAAAAGTCCCATTGATTATGCGCGACTGGGAACGTTATTTAATTCCACTTTCAAGTTAATCCCGGCAAAGTTTAACCAACTCCGGCCGTTCTCCCTGCTGAAATAAACATAACTGCTTCGTGAAAAAGGGCTAAATTTTTAATTCGGCAACAATGAAAATTTAACAAAAATTTACGAGTTTTATGTATCTAACGAGTGCAATTAGCAGGAGCTTTTAACTTGGCCGTTAAAAATTCAGTCGATTTCGATTGAACGTCGCATAGCATGCGGGAGCCCCAGCAGTGGGAGGGAGGCTTTTGGAAATAAGCAACTTTCCGTAGGCTAATTCTCTAAAACAGCAACGAATCTCGAGCAGCTTGGCCAAATCCCTTCGCCAATAGCATAAGCAGATAGCCTCTCATTGAATAATTGCAACAGCCCGTATTCCAGTGAAAAATATCCAGCTGGAGGAGGAGGGACTGAAGGTGATGCGCTGAAAAGTCGCTGTTAACTAACCCGCATGAATTTCGCGCTTCCTACAAAAGGTATAAAGGTCCTCGTTAAGGTAAAAATTGGCCGGTTTACTGTACACCTACACCGACTCCTCACGATGGCCTGAGAAGAGAAAGATCCGTGCCCCTCTGCCCTTTTTTAAGAGCTTTTACAGCGTAAACTGCGTCAGAATTTACTTTGGCAGCAGCATCAGCAGCAGCAGCAGAACAGACACTACTCCGGCTTCTTTTATCGGCCTCTCGCGGGCTTGTCTTATTGTCTCGGAGGCTCTCCCTCCCATCCTATCCGGCCCCTTTCTTTCCCTTCTTTCTACCTTCCGCTCGCCATTCTAATTCCTCCTTGTTCTACCAATGTACAGCAAGCAGCCTATCCAAGCAAGCTTCTCTCCTCCTGCTCTCTCTCTCTCTCTCTCTCTCTCTCATCCGCTCTCATTTCCGGCTGCGAGGCCGTTGCACTTTCCTCCAGCTTTCCTGCTGCCTTCAGCTCACTTGCCTCCCTCTCTGCTGCTCTCTCTGTCTGGCTCGTTTAAGCGGCACCTTCAATGAGCTTTTCTCGAAAACGAGGCCAAACTCGCTAGGTTTATCGTTCGACCCGGCGCGATCTCCCGACGAATTTCCCCTTAACCGGCCTCGGGAGAACCTGAGGGAAAGGAAGGAGGAAAAGGAAGAGGAAGCGGCCGGGCCCGAAAATTCCAAGCTCCAATATCAGTGAGAGGAAGGGCAGCGGAAGCTCCGTGGGAATCGCTTTCTTCGATTTGCTCTTTTGGCCCGGCGCGACTCGAAGGAGGAAAGGGAAAAAAAGGAAAACACACGACTGCCGCGATGTGGTCGAGTGTAAAACTCTTCTTCCAAGCGGCTGCTACGGCTGGGCAAAGTCTCGCGATAGCCGAGGAAGCGGCGGCGGCGGCGGCAGCAAGAGCTTGTATGGATCAGCTTCGGCAACTCCTGTAAATCCGCGCTTTTATCGAGGGGCTTTCCATGTACAGAATGCCCGTGTATACGACTTTGGAAAGTCGCCGAGCTAAGCAGCTGGAAACGACTGGCTTGCGTGACTATACGCCCCTCTTCATACACACCTCACCTCCCTCGAGTTTATCGCTATTTTTCATGGCCTACTGCGTAGTATCTCTGCCTATATTCCGAAAATCCTACAACCTCTGCCTACAGCGAGTTTAATTAATTGATGATAAAATGTTAAGCCGGAACACGCTGCTGTTACGCTAAGCTAGCTCGTGTATTTTATGCGCGTATATCATAATTTATAGTAGAGCCGCAGCGCCGGCAGCATCGCTGCTGATCGGCGATCCGTATTTTTCCATTTATTTAATTAATTTCGAGGGCGGCTTTAATTTCAGTCAGATATATCCCATTTCATTTTTCCACGTAATCTCGCTCTCCGGCCATTACGTATCTCTTCGGCGATTGGCTGCTTCGCGAATTGTCGCTTGACCCCTTTTATCTACATCCCGCGCACCGAGCTTTCAGTGAGTTTGTATGGATTTTTCAAAACATCCTCCTGCAGTTTCTTCTTTTCCTATTTCATCCCTCATTCGTAAGATTAAGTGATTACAGGATTCCACGTGTGTATGAGAGAGAAAGTCGTCCATGTATCGCTGGATTCTACTTTCCCGGATTACGCGCATAGACAGCCGAGTCGGTCAAGAATTTCGTTCATATTCCGAGGCTGGAATTTAACCGGGCGGCCGGGCGCAATCATGCCTGTGGCTGTAATGGCCAGAGGCAAGGAAAGCAGCTTTGGATTGTCCATGAGCCTTGTGCATCGTCATCATCATCGGGCTGTCTATATGCGAAAGACTATCCGTGTCGCGGGGTCAATATTAAAGCGCTAAACTGCTGGCATTCCGAATGAGCCTGAGCGCGACAGCAGCCGTAAGCCTTTCCTCTGCGTTTCATTTCGTTCGATTGCCTCTTTCCGAATTGAATAACGAGCTTTATAGGCGGCAAAGCGCGCCCTTGCCCGGCAAAGGCGCGAACGTGAACGCGCGAGTGTGAACTTTTTACCGAGGGAAAAACGCGAGAGAGAAAGAAAGCTAGGTCGAACCAATGGAACAAAAGAAAAAGTAGCCTAGTCACAGGGTCGTGAATAATTGTGCGATAAGCTTGAAAGCGAAGCGAGGAGAGATTACGAACAGAATGAAGGAAAGAAAAGGAAAAAGGAATAAGCTTGGATATAGCCGGGACTGTTGCTACGCGCAATATAACTCGAGGGAACTCACGGGAGAAAATGGAAAAGTTTCAAACGGCCCTGTATTATCAGCATTCGCAGATTAATACGTAAGATCGGAATAGCGACTTTCTCTCTCCGGCGACATGGAGGAAAGAGGCATATCGAGCTCCATCCTATATACTTCTCCCCCGGCAGCTGACTCTGCTAAATGGAAGTGCAATTAATATTTATAGAAAAGAAGGTGGAATGAAACTGGGAAGGGCGCGTCATCATTTATATAATAATAACGCTTAAGAGCGATTTCGTTGGCTTTAATGCACCGCCGGCAGTGGGGGAGGATAAGGCAGCCGGGGCATTCAATTCCGAAGGATCGTTTTGTAAAGGGCCACTCGTCGGGCGGGCATGAGCGGCCGCGTCAAAACGTCTCTCCAGACGAGCGGGTCTCTCTCTCTCTCTCTCTCTCTCTCTCTCTCTCAAGTCGCGAGCTACTTTGCTTGCTTCTTTTTCACCTCTACCCTCTGCTTCCTCTCTAGGCTCTTTCTATTTTTCCCTTTTCTTTCCAGCTCTACCTTCTACAAGTTGGCAATTATTTCATTCGCGCGACACCCCTAAGGAGAGCCTATTTCCACTTTATAAAGCATCTTCGCGCCGATGGAGAAAAAAAAGTGCTCGAGAGAATGAGAGTATAGGAAGGAGATGCTTAATATTCCAAAGGAGTGGAATGAAGGCGATAGGGTATTTCTCGCGCCTAACTTGTAGTAGTACTCTGCCTCGAGCGTTGCTTTTTGAATATTGTAATCGAGCGAAAGGGATACTTGAAGGGAAGAAAAGCCGGCTAATTGAAGGTGCTTGTTATGCAGTCTTCCAAAGACTTTCTTACCTCACTTAGCCAATAACTCTGCAGTTTATTATACTATCCAGATAAACAACCGAGTGTTTTTATTCACAATTATTCATAGCTAATACTTGTTTCTTTTTTATTTATATTTGTATTTTATTATTATTACTAGTATATTTTTCCAGCTTATTTGTAGGTTTGATTAAATATTAACCTGAAGTAAATATTTCTGTGGCACCGAGAAGAGGGAAAAAAGTGTTTGGTTATCAATCTTGATTAAAAGTTACGCACGCAAAGTACAAGTTAACGCGTCAAAGCTTTCGCAACAGCCTAATGTCCAAAAGTTTCTTTCTCATTAAGTGATCGATGATTATCAGAGCTGAGAGCGATAAAATGAGGTAGACATGCGGGAAAGGGAAAAGGACAAAAAATCCAAGTAAATAAATAAGTCGTAGCGCTGTGACGGGCATAGGTCGAACTGTCCAAGCCCGAGGCAGCTTAGAGGGACAGCGGAATTATTTATAGCGCGTCAGCGGGATAAATATGACGGAGTGGGAAGGGGAGCCGCGGGCGCATTAATCACAACGTGTTATGCAAGATATTCGAACTTTATTGCGCGCGCACTCTGGGGCCCTGGGGTGGGTCAAAGAGAGAGAGAGAGAGAGAGAGAGAGAGAGAGAGAGAGAGAGAGAGAGAAGCGTACACGCACCGTTTTATTGTCACTCTAAATTTAAAATGTCTCGCGCGCGCAGCAGCGTAGACCGGCTGGCTGGACGCGCCATTCCCGGCACTGGCGCAGTTAGCCGAGAGAGAGAGAAAGAGAGGAGGATGAGGGGGCCTCGAAGCCCATAAATTCTTTATACTTGAATACATAAAAGATTCGCCGGGAAATCGATGCCATTAATTCCCGGAGTACACTCCTTCGCAGACTATATAGCAAACTCTTCTCAAAGCAGCTATCGGGCGATAACGGCCGGGAGGATTCCCTTGCCCCATCCACGCCATATCCCCTGGACACCCAGAGCTCTTAACCCTCCCAGCCTCTACTCGACTTGCTCCGATCCGCACACTTATTCGCTTTAATCGCATCAGCCAGCAAGGGGGACTTTTGCTGCTCCTGCGCCGTTTCCCCTCTCCCAGCCCACCCTCCCTCTCTCTCTCACTTGAGTATTTTGCTTGGACATACAAGGCGCGCGCGCGCGCATAATTATCGGGCCATGGCACAAAGCCCAGCCGCTCGTTCGGTCGCGCGCAAGAGAAAGGGAGTGAAGCGCTCGAGGCAAAACAATTTGCCAGGAAATCCGTTATTTTTGGCCCTTACCCCGGGCTGGCTGTTCGTTCGAAAGGCTGTGGCCCCTGAAACAGCGGCACTCCCAACTTTCCATTCCCTCTGACGATCTGTGTAAATGTTTCTCTTGCCCGAGTCCCGTAGGCACGCAGAGCCAGCCTCCCGTCTATCGGCATCTCCCTCGCGCGATTTGCGTTGACTAGAGGGAGCGAAAGGGAAATCAGCTGTCCTTATCCGTATCAGCGCTTTGTCGCGCAAAGTCCTCCGAGCCGGAGCGCGCGGAAGCGTGCTCTTGCGAAGCTCGTTAAATTTTCGACGATATTGTCCTGCCCCTTTTCCATCAATCCAACAGCCTCTACTCCTCTACTCTCTATCCCTAGCTCGCAAATTCAATACGTACACATTGAGAGAGGGAAGAGAGAGGGAGTTTGACACGGGATCGGGGAGGCTCGAGGGCAGCCCCGGCGGTGGGGGCAGCAGCAATAGCCGTCTCTCCCACAAAGCCGCATCACCCCGAACTTTTTCATGTAGCCCCGCTTAAGCCTTCCTCCCTCCTTTTTCCAACTTTCCTGTTTGTGTTTGCTTACACATATCCCGGGGTAGAAAGAGCAAACGATTTTTATGGACTTTCGGTAAGAGAGCCTCCTGCCTCCCGCCCTCCCTCCCGCCACCCCCGCCGACTTGGCCATGCTGAATTGCTTTATTTGCCTTGGGGATAGAGCGAAAAGTTTCGAGCTTCTGAGTGTTCCGTCGCTCCGCTAGTGCTGTCGTTGCGAAAATGTCAAGTACTCGCTTCTGACTCGGACGCGATCAAGGCGGCCGCTTGAAAATTGCTCGATTATTATGATCTTATTGAATTCGGCGAGTCGCCAAGTTTTTACGACTCTGCCCGAAGCTTTGATACACACTCGAGCAGCCCCACCGCGGCAGCCTCCTTCTCGCGGCTCCAGCTGGTAAGGTTGCTTCTTAAGAATTTCATTAGGCAGAGTGGACCGACGAAACGACATTATCCCTTGACATGTATGTATGTATCAAACAGATAAACGAGCTGACGAGAAGCGAGTGAGAGAGGGAGGAACGAACAGAGGACAGTCTCTTTTTGCCCTGCTTGCAGAGAAGGGCCTTTTGTGCCGGGCTGCGCTCTCCCAGCTCTCCCTCTCTCACCTTTCCGGTCAGCATCTCTTTACAAAGTTTCCTCGTTGTCGGCTAGGCGGAGAAACTGGCCTAGCTTAGCTCGAACTGGGCGGAAGGGGCAGGAGAGTCGCTGCAGAGGTTGACGCTGCGATATATAGGAAAACGAGCTTTTTCGCCGAGCAGTTTTTTCCGCGCCGATGAATGCGCCCCGAGTGCGAGTGCGAGCGAGAGAAAAGGGGGGAGAGAGAGAGTGAGGAAGCCCCGAGAAGAGATGAAAGCAAGAGAAGTTGTAATTGGAGTAAAAGAGCCCGCGCCTCGGCTGCGAGGGCCGAGAAAGAAAAGAAGAAAAGCCGAGCCTAGGAAAAGAAGCAGGAGGAGGAGGAGGAGGAGGGCTGTGTGCAGAGAAAGACTCGCGCCTGAGCAAAACTGGAGCTAGCTAAATTCGAGTGCGAAGACTTGAAAAGAAAACTGTCGGCCGGCTGGTGGGGCGCGCTGCTACTGGGGGGCCAGGCCTGGTGCAACGCCGGATTAAGCAGCTCGTTCGAGAAAGATTTACTCGACGCCGCGCGCTAAGGAGCGGCCAACTTTCAAGCTTCTCACTCAGCCTCCCTTTCACCCTCTCAATATGTACCCTCCGACCGGGCTTTCGCTGCCCGAGCGTTTACTATTTTTCCACGGCAAATCAGAGCAGTCGGAGGAGGGCTGGAGAGTAACGGCCGTTGCGCTGGAATTTTTAATACTATAGCCCTCTCGCCCTCCCAGGCCCTCGCGCTGGGCTGGATTATAGGAGGAGCGGCTTCGGCAAAAGCGCCCTCGGCCGCACGCACGCAATGTTTGCCTCGTATAAACGCGCAAGCTCCTTATTATCATATTTAGATAGGGCCGAGCCGAATGAATTTTGGAAAATGCCAGCCTTTATCTCGGCTCGACGAAAATTTCGATATTGCTCTCGGATTTACGAGGAAGCCAAGCGAGTCAGCCTCGCTTTTGCTGCTCCCTCGTGAAATTTGCCAAACAAACGGAGCAGCTACTACGGGCGAAAATATCCGGCTGATAAGGGGCAAATGGCCTTCTTCTCTGCTCCATTTTCATTTACATTTTCTTTTTTGTTTAAATAAACACAAACCGGCCCTGATTAATCATTGCAGAATGCTCGTTAAGGAGAAACTTTAAGTGAAATTACCACTTCCTTACAGAATCCAGAGGGGAAAATTTGCAAAAATACAGCCAACTCTGCACTCGAAAGCTCAATGGACTCACGCATACAGGCACTTGCTCGTTGCGTACTCGAGGAAAAAAGCTGGCACGCGCTTTTCAAAAATGAAATATGTGCTTTATTTAAAGCAAAAAATTTGCAGATAAGAACCCTCGTATTTTCATTGTCGTGGCGACGAGGAAAGGGCGAGAAAGATAAAGCAGCAGAGCAAAAGAATTTAGGCCAGTGAGAAAGCAGTCGAGCTCCCGTTTTTAAATTAAATCCTGAATAGGCACTTCAATTGTGATTCGTCGAGGAGCGAGAGACGTGCGATTATTCTTTTAATTATGGCGGGATTTTTGGCAAGCCTGAAAGGCAAATCCAGCGAGCGAATTAGAAAATAATGGCAGCCGAGTGGGGAAAAACAGTTACATGCCCGCTTGAAATAGAAATGACGCTTGTCATCATGACAGTCGACTCAAATAGGGGAGCATATCCGTCGCGCTTCGCCACGGCATTTCTCTCGGCTCCGCGGAGCTCCCATCGTTGCCCCCTGCCAGCTGAGGGGGCTAACGACTTTCCGTGGTTTTTTTCAATGAAATTACCTTTCCACGGTAAGATGAGGCGCAGGCAGGGGCGAGGAGAGGAAAGCCGAGATTTATCCTCTTTCCCCCGAGAGGTGGGCAGGCTCGCACGACGGCCTGATGCGCAAAGCTAATTGCCGCTTTGACCCTGCCCCGGCAGGCCGTGTGAGAGGGAGAAAGCCTGTTTAAATCTCGCGCGCTCTTTATTGCTTATGAAATTTCATGGTCAGAACGGGGACCGGGGGCTGGAGTGCGAGAGCCGGGCGATTTGCTTGCCAAAGGAATTATGCAAAAGCGAGTAGAACGCGCGCCCGCCGTGGCGGGCCGAGCGTCTGCTCTTCTTTCGCATTTTTGAGCAAGCAGCGGCGACAGCAGTAGTTGCCACCCGACGCGCCTTAACGCGCCAGAGCATAGCGCCTGGTGCGTGCTCCTCCTTTTTCCCCGAGCTGCGCCGTCGGCCTCTCGAAGAGCAATATTTGCCCGAAAATAAAGTAATTTTATGCATCGCCAGATGAGTTTAGTGCCTCCGCCTCGGCCGGGCTCTCACCACTTTCCCTCGTCTTCTACTTTGGCAAACATTTGTGCAGCGCGCAGCAGCAAGACAAATATCAAGAATTCGCAGGGAATCGTCCGTGACGATTTTCTCACACGCCCCTGCGCACTAATTAAAACTTCAAATTTGCCAGTCAAGAGGGAGAGGTGCGAGAGCGAAAGAGAGAGAATGAGAAAGGCGGGAGTGGAGGAGGAGGAGGAAACTTGAGCGACACGATGGGCGGCCGGATGGCTACGACCAAGAGCCCTCGCTCGACCCGCTTCTATAGAGAGTCAGGCCCAGTCAAGGAGTTTCTCCCCCTCCCCCCACCCCACCCCCTTCCACCCTCCGTCTTTCTTCCCGTGGCCTCTTTTTAATAGAAATTAAAGCTTTTCACGGGAATTTCCGCGTGCGAGGCATTAATTTTTTTCAAAGCCTCGGGACGAGCCCCTACGGCACCAGAAGCACCAGCCGCCGTGACTTTGATAAGTTTCCAAGTAACCAGCCCGACACAGACGGACAAGCTCTGTGTGTCCGTGTATGCGCGTGCGTGTGAGAGAGAGGGAGAACTGAATGGCAACCTAATTGGGAGGTTGGCCGTTAAGTAGGCCCCTGGAGTCCACGGAATCCAGACTACTGCGTCGACCAGCTCTTGAGACTATATACGAGGTGCGCGCTGCACTTGTCATATCCGCCGTCTAGGGTCCAACGCCACTCCCGATAAATTCTGTTAACGTCCTCTCTACCCGCATAGCCCCGGCAGCAAAGTTTACCAGCACTTTTCTACGCCTATTCTCTTTTTCTCTCTCTCTCTCTCACACTTTCCAGCGTCATTTTTCCATTGACATGGAAATTTGTCGCTAGGGCCGATTTTATCGGCGCGCCAGGGTTTGTGTTGTCGATAGAAAAAAGCTCCAAACTAACTTGCGGCCAGCTAGCGCGACAGATTTTGATGGGTTTGCGTGGATTGTGCAGGCATCCCCCTACTCCTCCAGCCCAACTTTGCCGTTTGTTTACTCTTCCATGACTCCCGGGAAAATTAGTCGAGTTAACTTCATTCAAATGTAAAATTTCGCTCGGAAAACTCGTAAAATCAAAACAATGCGCGTAGCGTTACAGGAGGCCACATACAGCTAAGCCTCTGATGCTGATAAGTATGTATCCATATCCGTATCGATGCATACTCGTCGATATATTTATACATGTATATATATTTATCGATGGATTTATTATTCTTCGATAAAAATAGCCCCGGAAATTTGCATAAATCTACATTTGTGTAGAGCAGCAGGGGGGCCAGTGTTAAATATTCTCCCGGAATTCGCTATGATTTTTCGAGGAAAAAATTCATCCCCTTTTGAGTAAGGTAAACGCGAGCTGGCTGCTCATATACACGAGGAAGCGACGTTACTACTGCTGCTGGCGCAGCTGAATTTAAGAATTTCCATGAATTTGCATCGGTCCGTTTCCGCAACACAAGCCGGCAGCCCGCGCCCACAATTTCCCCAAATTCCCAGCGACGCGGGTCCGTGCTATGAATTGCCTGCGCCCAATAAATCGTCCCTTTTATTAATGACATTAATTAAAGGCAATTTATATTTATTAATTCCAGTAACGCGCGTGCGTTCACAACGAAATTTCAGCTTAACCACCGAGCAACCTCCATCCCCGATCCCCTTTCTACTCTTTCTCTCGGCCCTCCAACGATCCGGATATTCTTATGCGGAAGGGAGAGGGGAGAGAAAAAAATTAACGGTCCCTTTCAGCGCGCTAACAAAGCGCGGATGATACAAAGCGCTTTACAAACAACTACCATCGGGATGCCGGAAAATTGGAATGGCTTTTTCAATCCACCGAGCAGCTGAGCATTCTTTCATGAGACTGCCTGCACCACCATCGAACCTCCGAGCTTAATGGCATTGGCTGACACAACTATGACGACGACGAGGAGGCAGAGCATTAACGCGAGTAGAGAAAAAATAAACAAAGATAGAAATGGGAAAAGCAAACGAGTATGAAAACAATCAGACGGGAGGTTCTGGGATCTGGATGCAGGGCTTGAAACAGGCAATCGACAGGTGTAACTAGGACTATAAACAGGGAGATACCGGATGAGGTAGATGTGTACTTTTGACAGAGGTAATGTTTGAACCGAGTGTAATGACGTTTCAGAGACTCACCGGCGAACAGCAGGCTCAAAGCAAGAAGTATGCTCCTCATATTTCTAAGAGTGGTCGGGGGGGCACTTTGTCTGCATCCTCCTGTGCCCTCGCGCTTCTGGCCCGTAGACGGGAGGGAGGGCTCTGTAACCGCGAGAGAGAGAGAGAGAGCTTGGGAGAGAAGGAGAGGAGCCAGCTGAAGCTCGTGTCCTTACGACTTGGCGCCACTGCGCTGCGGACACCGCTTCCGTCTCCTTATGCTCATGTCCCCCGGCGACGGCGGCGGCGGCGGAACTCGATTACTCAGACGTCCTTCTCCCAGAGCTCGGCTGCTTTGGCATCGGGGATTTCGGCTGGCTCTCTCCGTAGGCCCACGCCGATCTCTCCCTCTCCCTCGGTCTATCTATCCTCTCCGAGCCGGCTCTATCAGCTTATCCCTCTGCCGACACGCACAGGCACACACTGCTTCCTCGATCGGCAGCTTCTTCCCCGTCTCCCCCCTCTCTCTCTCTCTGGAACAGAAGCTCTGTTTATTCTCCACGGCGAGCTGTGAATCCTTCCTTATGGCAGAGGTAAAACATGTGACATCCTTCTCCTTATGGCAGAGGTAAAACTTGACTCGCAGCCGGCACTCCAACACGAAGACACACGCGCACTGCACCGTCCGTCGGGCTCCTTCTCCTCCTCCTCCTCAGGCCGGCCTCTAATTACACGGCACGCCCGGCTCGCGACATCCTTCCTCCCAGGCGTCTGACACACTCCTCCGTTTTTCTTTGTTAATGTGCCCTCGAATCGTCCTCTGCAATGCCAGCAAGTTCAAGTGAGCTCGCCGAGGGCGGAGAGAGGCAGCGAGAGGCCCGTCTCGCCTCCCTTAACTGGCCTCTCGGTCTAAGGGCTCTGCTGAACCTTCCAACGACAGATCCCCGAGGGATGTATAGCCGGGCTTTTACGGCTCGTGACCAAAGTCCCAGAGTCCGAGGGCCAACTCGAATCGCAAGCGGCAACTACTCCCGGCACCGAAAGCTACAAAATGCCGAGCAGCCAATTCTTTAGTCCCCTTCCCCTCTCATTCTCCCCCTTTAACCCTATTCGCCGATCCGTATCAGCGAGTTTATTATCCGGCCGCGCACACTTTTTTCCACTCCTACTCACCCCCCCCCCCTCTCTTTCTCTCTTTTTCTCTTTCTCTCTAGGGGACGAAAGAGAGCCCGAGAGCGAGGGATATTTAGGGCAAGGAATTCGGCGAAAGCTTCTTTGTCGCTAGCCCTGGCCCTGTTTCTCCGATGGATTTTTCTTATGAAAACGAATTTTCGATATTACACGACAAGTCCTGCCCGTTCATCTCGTACCAGGCTCACCGAGACGTTATTATCTGAACGTTGCGTTTACTATCGAGTCCCGAAGTATTGGTGTTTTTATGAAATCAGGCGCAACCAGTGGGATCCAGAGTACGTATAAGAGTCACAATATTTGCACGCCAATGAATAGTTTGAGAAAAAAGGGGAGAAACTTTGTTTTCCGCGCCGAGAAAATAGTAAAATAGCAAGCCGCTGCAGTTAATCTGTAAATCCTCTTAGGGCGCGCCAGAAAAATGATATAATAATGTCGGTGTAAACAGTGAAACTGACGTTGCCGAGCGATAAAACCGAGGGAGAATGTCTCGAGGCAACTCCTCGAGGGTTACTGAATCAAAGCTTTAACGGCGCAAGATCGTAAAAGGAGCGTGCCCGATCCCTCGAGTCGCTTGAGCACATTAAGAAAATAGCCGAGCCTCGGAGGTTAAGAAGACAATGCACTTACGCATGCACACGCGACAGCGATAAATCACCGGCGCGAGAGAGCAAGCCTGCCGGCAGGTGAGACGGCCTCAACTGCAACTCGGATGCTTGGCAAGTAGAAAGAGAGAGGGAGAGAGAGAGAGAGAGGGGAGAAGGGGCTGCACGCACTGCCATGCAAGGGCTGGCGCGGCGGGCGTGACGTACCGACTGGCAGATCTAACGGCGCGGCCGACACTGGCGCAGGCGGCGCCGGAAGGGCAGACTGCCTCTCTGCTGAGAGCAGTCCGAAGAGAGTCAAGGCGAGAGCGCAGGCGCGAGGAGACCGCCAGCGCCGCTATTATGCTGCTGCTACTGCCGCCTTTGCCGCCGCCTCCGCCGCTGCCACTGCACCCGCGAAGATCCGGCGGCGATGCACCTGCAGCGCAGCCAGACCCGATCGGCGATTCAACAATCGCTCGTTATGCATGCGCGCCTCGTGCAATATTTAGACGAGATAAGGGAAATGCCGGGGAAAGCGGAGGCGCCGGCGGGGGCGCCAAGGGCCACCGGGCCATCGGTTTATCGCTTTGTTCAATAAGTAATGAGGATATAGCGAGGATTCGCCGGGGCGCGATAATCGACTGCGCACGGCATGCCAGAGGATTCACCGAGCAGGCTTTCACACTAGCTCTCGATCTCTTTTGAATTTGCCCTGACGGAGGTAGGGACGCAGAGGCCGAATGTCATTTTTCATTAAGAAGTTAAATTAAATTTTCCGAGGAATGTGCCGGCCTGTTGGCGCTGCTGCTACGCCGGCAGCTATGCTTGCTGCGTCATTTTTTTCCTATCGCTAAAAACAATTTCGTTCTCTATTAAAAGTTGCCTTTGCGCGCGATGACAACGGAGGCTTGAATAATTTTAATTTCTAATTTTAGAACGTGCAAAAAATGTGGCCGAGATGACCGAGATGGCTGGGAGTAGAGGTGGCGGGGATGGGGGGCTTTAATTAAATGTGATCCGCTCGAATGAATAAGAAAATGAAAACAATAGCCAACCGCAGGAGGGCCGCCGGCTCGTGAATATTCATGAGTTTTTACGTATTAGAAGGACCGCAAGTAGAAAGAGTCGGATCCAGTCAGACGAGCTATTAAAATACTCTTGATTGTATTTAATTTTGTTAGGCGGTCTCGCACGGCCGCGCGCAGCCAGGGTTACGCGATAACACTACTGACAGAGACAAGCGTTCGAAAAATAATTTTAATAACATTTTAAACTTTGACTCGATCAAGATAATAATAGAGATTAACTCTTGGTGAAATTTCAGCCGCTCATCATAAAATATATTCAAATTTTGCCCAAGCCCTTCTAAAATCTATCCGTCATGCTTTTGTTGAGAATAATTTTATTCCATAACTAAAAAGGAATAAGCTCCCAGCTGGTGTGTGGAAGTCAGCAGGGCATGAGGGGAGTCGAGGGAAGAGGTGAATATTAAATCCTAATTTCTGCCTCGAATTTACGAAAATCCGCGGGCCTTAGTATTTTGGCGTAAACTCGCGGTTTAAAATAAAACGGGGGAGCTGGGAGGCACTTGGGCCTCCAAGACCTACGCCTCCAAGGCTCCAAGTTTCAATTAATTCTCCTGATAATACTGCAGGATTTCAAGAGCACTATTATTATCGGATTAAGCTTCTACTATCGAGCTCATTCTCCTCTCATAATACATGCATTCTACTTAGATTACATGAATTTTCACGAGCGGAGCTAAAACTCTGCGCCACATATTTGATCAAAGATAAAACCATCAATTAAGCTCTTCCTCCTGCCTTGCCTGCGTGCGTCTGCCCCACGGCAAAACGTCCACTCTCTGGCTGATTCCAATAATGCCCTGGCCCGCTGCCCTCCTCCATTTCCATACCTCTTATGTACGTATAATTAGGTTCCTTTAAAAAATTCTCTTTTGCCATTTGTTCAAATATATGACATTTGTTCAGAGCGCTCTCTAATTCGACAAGCTCTTCCGATTTTCTACTCGGCGAATTGCGAAACTAGCCTTTCATCATCACCCTCGCCGCGCGAGCGCTAACGTCTTCGTAAAACTTGCATGATAAATCACTTTTTGTCCGGCTGCAAGGGCAATCTTGCAAATCCCCCCCCAAAGTAAATACGAATTCCAATATTGTTCTTGCATATTCAACGAGAAAACCCGGCTGACCAAACAGTCCTCTTTTACACACATACATCACGCACGGCTGTATACATATACGGTACACACACACACATTAATATGTGCTCGTATGGATTTCAAGAGGGAGAACAAGAGTGACACGTGGAGAGAAAAAAGTTTCAACGCAGCGGCAACAGCGCTAACGAAACAGAGTAGCCGCAACGCGTGTTGCATTGCTGCTAAAAACTGTGTAGATAAATTAAATGCGCAAGCTGGGGAAAGCTCTCTCGGACAATTGATTCGACTGACGCGCCGATCGACGTTTAAAACTCCCAGCTCTCTCTCTCTCTCGTCACTGGCCAGACGTATCCGGGGCAGCTGAACCGCCGCCGCGGACTTTGGACCTATGAAACGCGCTGACTGCTTGATCAACGACACTCCCCTCCGCCCAGCTCTCCTCTGAACTCTAGGCAAATGTAGCAGTCCAGTGGCGAGGGGCAAAGTCCGGGGCTTTCGGCCGGAAAAACCGCGAGGGACTGAACGACAGTTCGCGCAGAGGCAAAGGTTTGCCTGGTGTCGCGCGAGAGTATTATGCGAGACTCCCCGAACTGCGGCCGAGTGCCAAAACAAGATTTTACACTCTTATTCGCCGCTGCGGCAGCTCCTCCCACTGCTCGACTCGGCTTTATTCACCGCACATCCTGCGCGCGTACTTTTCTTTCCCGGACTTGCGATCTCTCCCTCGCTCTCTATGTGCTTCTCTATGTTTTTCTCTGGGCATTCTCGCACAATACCTTGGACACTGAATACTGGCGGCGACTGACAAAAAGACATAAATATTTTATCTCGCATTACGCCAACGTAAACCGTCACAGCGCCGAGCCAATGAAAAAGTCTTCCGTCTCTACTGCCACTGCTGCAGTACGCTCGGGGGCAGATGTGGCCACTGCGTTTGTTTGTTTCTTTTCCCGTTTTTTTCTATTCGCCCTATTGTCTTGGGTAAACGAATTGTCCTGTTACACAATCAATTATTACAACGCTAATTGATCGAAAGCCGATGGTGTTGCGTAATAAACTAACCAGGCAGGCTTGTGCTTGATATGCTCCGGGAATACATGCCGAGCAGGGTCGTATTGGTAATACGGCTAGCAAGCTTGTGTGTTTAGCCGGCTTGTTCTTCTTCCTCTGCATATGAAGAGCAAGCAAACTGATTCGACTTGCGCGTCTCGCACGCTTCCTTTTGTTGTGAAATTTGCTTCGCGTAGCTGGGGCAAAATATTGAGCTTCGCTCTCGGCTCTTCAGGTTTTGCATTGTGCTAAATTTTTGCATTAGACGCGTCGCGCGATAAAATAGCCGAGCGAATTCCAGGGCATCCCGAGGAAGCGTAGATAGTCCTGGCTCACTTTCATTCGCCTCTCCTCGATGAAATTGAAAAAGAAAATTTAATATCGCGAGTGCACGAAAAGATAATAAAAAATATTTTTTTAGATAACAAAAGCGTCCCACGGCACGAGGGTGGAAAACATTTTCAGGCTTGGAGGAGTAGAGTAGGAGAAGTATCGGTCCGGCGTGCATGCCCTATATACATATACACATAGCCATATAGGCATTGCGATTTTTCTACGTGTATATAAAATAAGTTTGAAGAATTTTGCGGCTTCGGACGATTGAATTGGAGTAACGAGTCGCGTTGCTATTGGCTAATCTCGCAATTTAATTATAACGCGATTGTTGATGGAAATTAAAAGTAGCCCGGGGCGTTCGTCTCGGCGGGCCCTAGGAAAATTTAATTAAAACACCGGCTAAATAAATTAGCGGACGGAGGTAACGTCTCTTTTCGCGCAATTATCTGCTTGATAAAGGAGCTTTTTCGCTCGGCGAATTAGCGCTATGCGCTTTCATCAAAATACTTTTCCGTCGACGCGCTCCGACCGGCTGCCAGAGTCTCGGATAAACAGAAGCGAGCCTTTGTGTCTGCAGTGTGTGCATGCTGTCTCTCTGGCTTCTCGATTGAGAGCAAACGCGAAAACGCAACGGAAATCGCGTAGGTATCTTGTTCGCGGCGAGGAGGGAGAAAAAAAAGAGCCCCAGCAGCGGAGCACGAGGATCGTGTGTCCGACGTTTTTCAGTCGTAGGATATATAGGATGAGGCCGAGAATAACTGAATCTCAGCTTTGCTCGGTGCAGTAGCTGGGGGCGCGGTACTTATGGATCCTTACTCTGCGGGCGTTGCGTGTCCCCGTGCGCTTTGCCCCGGCGGGATGAAATTGAAGGAAAATAGAGGGGCCAAGGTAAGGGGCAAGTGTCGCGGCCGCCGAGTTCACCGAGCCGAGGATTAATCGCTCGCAATGCGGAAGTTCCTCCGAGCCCTTCCACTTGCTCGGAATTCATTGCCCTCATCCGGCTTAATACAATATCAGCTACATTCATCTCCCCTCGGGCATCATTTTATATGGCCCTCCCCTTAACTCGCACCAACTCTATCTCGATATATCGCAGCTCCGAGAGGGAACAAAGAAAACAAGCAACGCGCCTTGCGCCCTCTCGAGACACTCGCGCAACACATTAACTATACTTCATGTTTTTAAGCTCCGGCTTTTTTTCCTTTCCTTACCCGACTACGTGCCTGCCGTCGTTATTTCTAATGGCACACTCGATCATGATATTTAAATTTTAAGAGACACTTTACATTGGATGCTCCATCTTTTTAATCTCCCTTCCGGCAACTAACATTTATTTTGCAAATGTAGAATTTTGTTCAACCGATAGACATATTTATATACACATATAGCTACATACACGAATACAGTTGTAGAGAGAGAGATATGTAGGTGTATGTGCCTCGATCGGAAGAGGGGCGAGGTGATGGGGAGAAGAGGAGAGAGAGTAGGCTGCGGGGGTAAATTGTAGGTGTTATCAAAAAGGTATTATTTATGCTGCTAGGCGACGTTTGTTTCGTAAATTCAGCGCAGAGGCGCGGGGGCCGTTTTATCGCGGGCATTCGCGAATTTTCACATGCGCACGGGCCTCGGAGGGATGGAGCTGAAAATTTATGCCGGCAAAGAGCCGAATGTTTTTCATCATCAGTGTATATACGTAAGAGGGCCGGATTTATCGTGGCTAAAAGTAACAAGCGCACGTAGCACAGGGCAGATGAGTAGAAAAGGCTAGCTCTCGCCTAGGGCAGCAAGCGAGACGGCTGGGGAGGAGAAGTCGCTTAGCCGAGGACACCTTAAACAAATTAATTTATGCGCAGTCTCATTTTCAGAAGCGATCCGACTGCGCTGGAATTTCACTCCCCCGGCCGTACTTGGCCGCTCTCGGGCGCGGGCTTGATTTAACTTCCGCATTAGTCAGTCCTAATCCAATTAAGGCTGAAATTTTACCCTAAGCAGCAGCCGGAACGATCACGGCCGCGGCGATGGCACAGAGAGACGCGATACGCCAGTCCTCCTGCTTGTTAAGCGCCCCGAAATCCAAAGTCAAGAATATATATATACCCTTCAGAGAATCGGCAATTCCCCCATTGGGAGAGAAAAAGAGAGAGAGAGAGAGAGAGAGAGAGAGAGAGAGAGAATGACGGAGTATTCGGTGAATTTTTGCGCGAAAATTGGAGACCAGGAAAAATCCCATTGCCCCGGCTCTGCCGGCAAAAAGTACCAGCTTGGATCCTGGCCAACCACTTACGCGCGCGTACCCCTACCCTCCAACTCTAGCTCTTTATTATCAAGCGGCCTGCTGCAATGTGCCGCTCTCGTTGAAATCATCCACGTCTATCTAGGGCCACGAGCAGCAGTCACTACTCCCCTCACTGCCGGGGCTGTAATAAAATTTTTAAAACTCCTTCACTCCGCGAACTGGCCCCTCGGCCCCGCCCTTACTTCCACTCACTCGACGTCTTTAAAACTCTTCTTTCTTTATTTCGTTTTACGATACTTTATTACCGAGCTATTCTTTCTTTTTTTTCTTGCGCTTTCATTTTCTACGACCGAATGCCGCGGTTACGTACGTCGTAATATTTTGTTGCTTTATTGCTAGCACGATAGAACAGAGTTAGATGTCAAGGGACGTTGTTAGGTAAAACTCTAATGCAAGCTGTAGCTTTATTATTTTCTTTCTTTCGCTTTTTTATTCTTCCTTTTGTATTGTGCAAGATAAATTTAGTATTTTATTTTCTCGAATGAAATTGAGCAGGTGAAAAGTGTACGTGATTGTTAAATTAAAAAAAATATCAGATGCGAGTACTTGGTTCCTTAATAGCAAAGTTTATTGGGCTATTTTTTATTTACGTCCAAGCGCAATGTTCTATAGAGTTTAATTGATGAAACAGAAGAGGCAAGCAGAAGAATTCGATGCGTCCCTTCTCTTCCCCTGCACTCAGCCTACCTGCAACGTTAACATTGGCAAAAAGGCAGAAAATTTGAAAAAAAAAATTAAATTTTTTCATCGGCCGAGCTTGGGGGAAAAGCTAAAAGTTTGGGAGGAAAAGGCAGAAGGTAATTTGAAATACCCGTCGAATACGTCGGTCAAGCTCTGCGCGAGTGCGCTTTTATAATTGACAAGCCGACGGCTATGATTTTTTTTTCATCTTCCCTATGCGCAACGTCGACGCGGCCAAGCCAACGTATACATGGCCGTCGAGGGCGTATACGCACAGGCCGCTCTTCTCGGCTTATTGCGAAACAAAACGAGAGCCAGCGCGATTAGTGACAGCCCGTACGAGAACGCGTTCAAATATTAACTCGATCGATTTTTTCCTTTTTCCCCTTTTTTTTATTCGACCAAGCTAATGGACACAGGGGTCAGCCGCTTCGTGATTAATCGTCAAATATTGACGGCGAATGCGTGCAGGCCGCCTTAAGCTTTCCCAAGCTCGTTTATACGTTTGTAATAAACGCAAGGGAATAAAGTCATTACGTACGGGAGCGAGATGGTAATTAAAAATGATTCGGTTGGATAGCTGGAGATGAGGGAAGCGGGGCAAATGGCTATGCCGACGGAAGTGGGCTATTGTGAAAGTGACAGCTGTTGCCGAGAAAGAGAGAGAGAGAGAGGGAGAGAGAGGGAGACTTGCCCCCGAAGCGCCTAATGGAAAATTTATAATGACACAATCGCTACTGCGGTATTACGATTTCACGCTCTTATAACCCGATAAAGCACTTTATCTGTCGGCGCTATCGCGTCTAATTCTCAAAAATTATGCTACTATAACTAACTAAATTTGTCGAAATAACATATAAAAAGAAAAAAAAAGAAAACATGGCTTTGAGAGGGGTTAAAAAAAAAGTTGGAGTAAAACTGAAATAGCCAGGAGAGGTAACTCGGGAAGAGGGCATGAAACTCGAGTCCCTTCTATGTATCCAGCCTTTGGAATTCGCGTAGAACTGACTTATGCCATAGGTTCGTATATAGCTAGACGCGGGGAGGGATGAAATTTATCGCTCGAAGAAAAAGCGATCTCTTGCGTCGCCGGGACAAACAAGCGAAACTTTTAATCGCGCTCCGTCATCCGCGCACGATGAGTCGTCGACAGAGCACAGAGAGTCTCCTTCACAGAGAGGGAGAGAGAGAGTTTATCGGATGAAAAAGCTTTGTTTTTTTTTTCATATATAGAAAGAGAGTGCGCGGGGTGTCCGGAAGAACGGGGAAGACTTTGATTTACGCCAAGGAATCAAGCCGGTGTGTACGCGTGTGCGGGCACTTGTTTTCTTTTTTTTTTCTCCATTATCCTTGCTATCGTTGCGCGTGCATGCGCGTGACGAGAGAGAGAGAGAGAGAGAGAGAGAGGTTGCGAAGGGGGCATAGAATTGATCGGCACTTTGAACGCTGCTCGACTAGAAGCTGTACCCCGGTGCTCCCTCGCAAGCCTACCTCTCTCTCTCCCCCTTTCTGCTGTAGCCTATTTGAATTGGGTTACGAGGCGCTAATTAAAACCTGAAAAGCCATTAGTATTCCAAGCGAGCCGGCGCCGCCGCCACCACCACCGCAGCCGCGCTCTCGGTCGACTAGCCGAAAAAGCCTCAAGTGTTAATTAGGCGGTAAAGGTTGACGGGAAAGCAGCGCGAGTGCGTATATGAAATGCCATGAGCTGTAGCCCCCTCATCTGCTCATCTCACCTGTGCTGGCTTGGATTCACTTACGCACGCGCTCTGCTGTCACATTTTATACACGTAATACGGCTAAGAACGCGATCATCTTACCAATTGTTATTCTTTATTCTTTCATTTCATTGCTTTATTCATTTACTTATTTTTCGTTATCATTGATAACCTAGTTGAATAGCTTTTATTTTAATTAATGCTCATCTGTATTGCCACTTCTACTTCGTGAAAATATCATTCAACTTGGCGATTCGAGATCAATTCGATATTTGTATTTATCTTCTTTTATATTCTTCATATTTACATTTAACTTGAATTTTAGTTAATCGAACATTCTAGCTATCCGTTTCGCTGCCTCCTCTTTTACTGACCTTTCAACTTGATAGGTTTTACAAAAATATTTACCTAATTTTCATTAGGTTGAAATAAAAGAAAATTTATGATTACACTACCCTTTATGTCGTCAAAATACAACTGGAATGACTTATAAAAAAAAAAGAAAAAAAAATAATTCGCCGAGTACACAATTGCTAAATTTTCTTCCATAAACTGCGCTTGAATAATTTCGTTCTAGTCTTTGTTATTACAACAGCACTAACAGTTTTGAAATCTTATTTTAATTTTACATTTTTTAATAACTTTGTAACAACACCTACTTACACACATGTTTATCGTTTCGGTTCTCCAGTTCTCGTTTGTTAGTGAGTTTCCAAGTATTTGCGCATGCGCGTTCTATTTTTATAAATCAGCTGGTCTGGTACTGGTACTGGTGGCAAGTGGCAAGTGGCTGTGCCTGTGGCAGCCCCCGCGCAGCAGTCAGCGTCAGCACGCACCAAACGATTTGTTCTGTTTGGGTTTTGTGGCGTGCGCTGGCGACGTAGGTAGAATAGTGCCAGATGTCTTTGATAAAGAAAACAAAAACATCAAAGTTCTAAAAATTCTGTGCCTTGTGATGAAAATTTTCAATTCCATTAACTCAATACCGTCCATTTATACAAGCAAATGATTGGATAAATCACATTTTTTATGCAACAGATTATTTTTTATCAAGTCATGCACAACCATTAATTTATTGATTGACTCAAGTGCACAAATTTTGATTTTTACATTGAAAAAAGAATAGTTGAACAAATTTAAAGAATGGCTGAGAATCTTCAGTACTGTATTTCACTTTTACAAGATAATGAAGAGAGTGTAAGAAATGATGCTCAACAAATACTTTTAAAACTCTGCGACAACATTCTTAAATTTCCAAAAGATGCACGTTATAGAAAAATTCAGTTGGCAAATAGTCTTGTGTCTATGAAACTTTTACCAGCTTCAGGGGCAATTGAATGTCTCTTTGAAGTTGGTTTTGTTGAGGTATTATCTTAAAGTTATTTTAGTTTTTTTTTTCCAATACATACATTTGTAAATGCTATATTTTTATGTTTTAGAATGAGGACGGATTTCTATTACCACTAGATGCCTCTTTAGTAGGTGTTGAAAAATTATACAATATTTTAAGTGATATAACACAACCAGTACCTGGTCTGTCTTTATCAAAAACATCCAACAAAGCCAAAGCTCCTATACCTAATGAAAAATCTTTAGAAAAAGAATACAAAAAAAGAAGTTTTTTTGAACAGTTAATAAATTTTCACAGAGGTGTGTTGAGATATGAAAATGAAAGTTTACAAAAAAAGGCAAAATCAGTTGTTCCTATTGAGATACTACAAATATCTGCAATGGAAAAATTGAGAAACATACAAAAGTAAGATTAGCAAATTTATTTAATGAACTAGCCTGATGAATAAAATACACTGTTGATTATTTTTAGAGATGCAAAAATGAATAATGTACAAGAGGAGGTTGTCTATGAAGATATGTTGCTAGCTGAATTATTAAGTTGGTTTAAATTAAAATTTTTTAAGTGGGTCAATAGCCCTACATGCAAAAACTGCATGGGTGAAACTGCTTTTTACAGAGCAGTAACTTCTCCAAGTCCTAACATATCTAGAATTGAAATTCACAGGTCTATATAATTTAATAAGCTTTTACTTGTCTACAAAAGAATGTATACAATACAAATAAATTTGTAAATTTATAATTTAGATGCAAGACTTGTGGGTGTAACAATGAATTTCCTAGATACACAGATCCAGAAGATTTATTACACACACGACAAGGTAGATGTGGAGAGTGGGCAAATTGTTTTACTCTTATATGCCGTGCCTTGGGCTTTGATGCAAGACTCATCTATGATGAAACGGATCACCTCTGGACAGAGGTTGTAACTTAAAAGTCAACCCAAAAAACACTATTTTTTTCAGAGAAATGCAATGAAAATATTAAATTTTAGGTTTGGTCAACTGCACATAACAGGTGGATTCACGCTGATTCTTGTGAAAACAGTTTGGACCAGCCTTTGGTATATGAAAAGGGTTGGGGCAAAAAATTATCGTATATCATAGCTTTCTCAAGGGATGAGGTTCAGGATGTCACCTGGCGATACACGCGTAACTCTAGCGAGGTAATGAAACGCAGAAAACTCTGCAGCGAAGAGGCTTTGACTCTGCTTGTTGGCAAGCTAAACTACTCTCGGCAGAATGCCGAGGGATACAGTAGCGCGAGAAAAAAATTTGTTAATAAACGTAGCGCGCTTGAACTCGCTGAAATGCTAACTGCACCTCCAGGTTGTAGAAAACCCTGTGAATCGTTGGATAATACTAATTACGGCGGTAGAACGTCTGGATCGTTAGCTTGGAGGCTGGAACGAGGAGAGGCTGGTGTAAGTTGACATTATTTTCTACGGCAGTTCAATATTTTTTAATCCACCCACTTTTACAGCAGATTATTATTTTGTCTTTTCTGTAGACTGCAAGTTACGAAGCTACTCAATGGACGATACCACGAGGAATTAATAATTACGAATTAGCGTACTCCATTACTACCGACGTCTACTCAGTGCGAGATGCTAAAAACAACAAAGTTTTGGCAGAAAAGCAGAAATGGAAAAATGGCATTGAAATGATAGAAGGTGGAGTATTTCGCAAAGAGGAGACAGACTGGAGAATGGTTTATTTGGCAAGGTCTCCCGAATCAACAGCAGGAAAATTGACGTGGACATTTACCGTTCAAGATACTGCCAATGTGTGCATAGATACCGTCAAGTTAAAAGCAAACACGACGACTTTTAATAACGCCAGTATAAAATGGGAAATAAAAGGAATCTACTACTCTGGTGAAACAAAAGAAGAGAAGAGCAAGTCTTTGACTATCTCCAACTTAGGTGATAATTTTCAAACAGAAGACTTAAAAGGTGCAATCAAGATTAACATTAGTGTTACTTTATCGGGGGGCCAGGGGGACGTTGCATGGCAACATGCTCAACTATTCCGACAAAGTCTAGATGCACTCTCAGGAGAGCCGTCTATGTTGATAAGAATTAACCTGTCCGACAAAGATTCAACATAAAAAAGTTTCATTTTATTTTCACATATAAAACTGAAATATACATAAATTTGTAATTAAAGGTCTCTGCCTATGTACAATTAAATACATATAAAAAAATTGTAAGTCTTGTCATTTTTCGTTAACGTCATCCGCTAGCCATTCGCAATGGCACATTAAATACATTAGTAAATGTTCTCGATCAAATTCTTAATGTCTGCCCGAAGCTTCGAGAAATCTGGCCGATGGTGGCTAATAATGTGCCAGCATGGGTACATTATCTTTACGTAGATTTCTTGTGGACAGGTTTTCGGACAGGGCAAACGCGCTCCTCGTTCGAGCGCTTTTAGTAGATCCGCGCTTCCTTCCTCTTCATTAGTACCTACGGGCTTCCCAGGATCTCCTGTATTGGCATTTTCGTATGCGAATTCAGGAAGTTTTGGATCCTCGCCAAAACTAAAGGTTTCATAGAGCGTTACGCCGAATGACCAGACGTCCGAGCGAGGAGAAAACTTTCCATCTCGAAGACTTTCCGGTGCGTACCTGCAAGTATTTAAAATAAGCATTGCTTACTGTACTGTAAAAATTGAAAATTACTATATATTTAAATAACTGTATGAGTACCATTTGATTGGAAGATCTCTGTTAGTCTGCAGTATGTAGTAATCGTCGTTTTTCCCCGTAACCTGTGCAAGCCCAAAGTCGCTGATCTTTACTCGATTATCATCAGCGACAAGGATGTTCCGAGCCGCAAGGTCTCGATGGACTATACTTTTGCGACCCAGATAATCCATGCCAGTCGCAATGTCTAGAGCGAATCCAAGTAGTCGCTTGTGCGTCAGACTTTCACGATGGATCGCTAGGTAACTTTGTAGAGAGCCATGTTTTACAAATTCCATTACCAAACATACTTCCGGTTCTGATATGACACCCAAAATTCCGACAACGTTTGGGTGTTTTAATGTCTAGAAAAATAAAACGAGCGAGTAAATCGATTTTCTTCTTAATCTATTTATTTGAAAACTGATGCTTTCTTATATCTTACCTTCATAATGTCGATTTCACGTTCAAAATCCCGCAAATCCGCTTCGCGCGCACGCATTTTCAATTTTTTAACAGCCACTTGTTGGGGTTCAGAGTCCTTTCCGTTATCTCTCTCTAACGTACCAAGATACACCTCCCCATAAAAACCCTGACCGATGCGGCCCTGAAGAATGACGTTACAATCGGCGTCTAATTCAAAGATGCTTTGCATCTGACCTAATAAACCGCCATCATTGTCGTAACCATTCTCAGCGGGATCGTTGCAACAATTACCGCTCGCCTTAGCCCACCAACCGAGATAAGTTGACAGTACGTCATCATTGTCATCAAAAGGCAAGCCACCACTCCAACCACCTGGTGATAGACCGATATTCTCGTCCGATTCATCCCACGGAAGACTAGTGCGATCTGTAAATAGACTACTAGCACGAGACTCGCAATCGGACGACGAGTTGCACTCGGTCGTAGTCTCACTGTAGTCGTCGTCGAGAAGCGAATGTTCCGAACTGTCAATGGTTCGCCGCTTTGGATATGCCGTGGCGTATGCGTGGCTACGCCGCGAGTTATACACTTGATATTTAATGTGAGTGATCTCTCGCATAATGGCTTGAGGTTGCTTACGTGAATCACCGATTTCGCCCCAGCACTCTGTCATCAATTTGTATACTTCACGTGGGCAGCCGTTCGGTATCGGAAGACGCTTACCACTGGCATAAAACTATAAAGAGAAACAACATGTAAACAAATGATTGTTAATTTAAAAAAAAACTTAATCGTATTTACAAACCTTCTTAATGGTATCTGGATCGTTATCAATCGGCAAAACTGTTCCCCTTGAAAAAATTTCCCATAGAGTTGTAGCTACAGCCCACACATCAGCCTGTGTATTACGTCTGGCTAAATCGGGATTTCCATAACACTCTGGTGGTAACCAATGAACACTGTTAAAGTAAATGAAATTATTTAATAAAACATATGTTAAAGAAACTTTTGTGAGGATAATTTCGACTTACTCAGCAGGCTTATAACTAAAAATCCCAGGATCAGTTAACTTAACTACAAAACTATTATCTGTATGTGCATTCACCAGTAGCTTTCGACATCTAATGTTTCCATGAACAACGCCGTTAATTTCCTGTATAAAACCATAATTAACAGATTTACATTATGCAAAAAACATAAACTAATAAAAACGAAATATTTACCAAATACCACACAGCAGAGGCAAGACATGCGGCAGCTTCAACCATATCGACAGTTTTAACAATCTGCGGAGAATTATCCCGCAAGTAAGCGTCTAAAGGACCTAACTTAACGAGTTCCAACAGCATACCTACTGATGGGGCAACTGTTATTCCATACAACCTTTGAAAAAAGAAAAATAAAACAGTAATTATAATAGGAAAATTAATTGACGACTCAATATTTTCAATACATACCTGACAAGCGCGCTAGATCGCAATTGACCCCACTTTTGTGACAGCTTCAAAAATTCTTTTGTATTTTGAATATCATCTTCACGTAACAATTTAATGGCAGTTTCCAACTTTTTTCCTTTAGCAACTCGCCACATGGCTTTATAAACGGTTGTCACCGGACCTCCACATGAGGAGGAGTTCAAACGCGCTTGGCTTTCTTTACTTTTTGGAAACGGTTGAGCCTTATAAACCTGCAGCTCGTGAGGTGCAACGCAACTTGGCCTTCCCTCCAAAATTCCGGCGATGATTTCTTCATCAGCTGCTACAACACTTGCCAAGCCTTCGGGGGCGCATAGTAATAACGGTACGTAATCGTCTGGAAAGGAAAAAGTTGCAGAAGAATTAAGATTGTAAAGTTTTATAATATACTTAAAAAATAAACATTTTTTTAAAAATATGTACCACATTCTGAAGGAAGCAAACATTCGTTTAGATATAACGAACCCTCAGGGTCTTGATGGGATGCTATTAATTGATTGATCGATTTAAATCGTTGCATGGATTCAGATAATGCGTAATCTTCATGTCCAAGTTTGTCAATTCTTCGCGTTCGTGGTTTAGAATCCTTAGCACAAGCATCCAAGTAATACACATTATACTTGGTTTCACTCTCGCGTAAAATAAATGTGCCAGGTCTGTTTCCTCGTTTTTCTTCCATTTTTGAATATGAAAACTCCCCTCTGTAGATTTCAAGTAAATATTTTAATGGTTTTTTTAATAAAAAACAAAAAAGCTTGCTACAAACAAGGTTTCCTACCCAACAGGTCCATGACATTTAAGTTTATGTAAACGTTCTAAACTTGGTGTTACAGCTTCGCCACAAAGATTAAATGTCCATTTAACAGTTAACCGATAATATCCATCAAGTGCAGAAACAAAAGACATAAGTAATGAATAGGATTTAAATTCTAAATAAGATGGTATGCCATTTTTTCTAGACACTTCAACTGTATTATCTTGTCTGAAACACAGTATGACCAAAAAATTAATAAATACAATAAAGTTTTACATTGTGTAATTTTTAATATTTACCTTATGGAAATAACACACAAGTCTTCAATGGCACATAGTGTTTTCCATTCGCTACTGTTAGTGTCATCTGTCTGATTGTATTTAATTTCTTGTGCATTGACTCTTATTAAAACTTTAGCCGGTGGATAATTAGGAAGTCCCAGATCCATTGAAGCCTTGAACTCTTCGCATAAGTAATTAGGAGCCATAGTTTCAAATTGTTTTAAATACTGCTCTTTAACAAATGAAGCATCGTGTCCTGATATTCTTGCTAGTGCATTATGAATGGGCTTTTTAATGAAAAATGAATGTTTTTTTATACATTCTTTAGGAATATATTTTTTATAATCTGCTTCCACAGTTTCTCGTGCAACATCTTTTTCTAGCATAACCCTAAATAACGATTAAAATAACTTATAATCTAAAAGAAATGTCAAATTTAAAAGTGCAAAAAGAAGTATATGTACCTGTACATATCACAGACACCCAAACCAATAAGTTCTCTCTTGTGTTTTTCATAAACAATATCTGGAACTTTAGTTTCCAAAACATCACTTCTAGCTTGATGAAAATAGTAGTCATAAGCCTTTAAGTCGACTTGTTTCAATCTACGAAGACTAGAAGGCTTGAATCTCAGTCTAAACTCCAATTTGTTTTTCTCCTTGCCATCAAACTTGTAGCAGGAGTGGAACCAGTTTTCCGACGAGCGATTCTTTAACGCAAAGAGGTGCCGTGCAACAGGTCCTATCCCAAGCTGCTGGCATACCTACAAACATCGAAATGACTGAATAGATTAAAAACTCGGTTCGCAAAGTAAACAAAGCGAGAAAAAAAGGTAAAACTTTAACCTTGACGCATAGATCTTCAGCAGTCGATCCGTTAGCGTAGGCGACGTTGATGATCTTGCTGTCGGTGGCGACGTTAATCACGGCTATCCTATCCTCCTCCATAATCGCTCGTCCGGGAAATTGCATTTCTATCCCATCGACGAGCTACGTCGGGCCACAAACGTCGCTTAATCCATCGGTCGACGGCTAAATAATTAACGAGCCAATCGATCCTTCCTAGTTTACCTGCGTCTCTGCAAGTTCCTATATATCGAGCTGTTGCGCTCGTGTAGCGTACTTTCAAGTGCCTCTCTCAATCGAGCCGCTTCATTGTCACTACCTACAAATTGCCAAGCGCCTTCGCGCAATTGCAATGCTTTTGTACACTGAAGCAGAGTGGGATAAGGTGCAACTGTAGCAACCTCATCTCCTTCTCGTCCCGTCCATCAGTCAACTCCGCCGCGAGAGTTTATGTGTGCATATCCAATAGTTCGTAGGCGCGTCGTGTTTTGCCGCGTGGCGCTCGCGCAGTCCCTTAGCGTCTATTTTTTTTTTACTCGAAACTCGATCCGACCCACCAATATCAAGACCAAAACAAGATTACATTTGATTAGACTATATATATTTATATATATATATATATATATATATATACATACATATACGTATGTACATACGTGTATGAGTGTTTAATGGACCGGCAATTTTTGCCGTAATTTTTAAACGATGTCCAATTTGGATCTAAGTTAACTATAAGTACTTATCAACTGACAATTATATTTGGAAGAGCCAAATCGATTAAATCGCTCTATTATATCGCGATTGAGCGGAAAAGATCTGCTTAGAGTAGCTTGAAATTTTGATTACAATCTGTCAGGTTGGTAGTTTGCCAATAACTGTTATGGTGCGATAAGGACAGCGGTATGTGGATAGTGCCGCTAGCAGACAAAGAAGATACATCACACTCCGAAATATACAATGATATCCTTTCTGAGACGAACACAATCAAGCTTCGGACTTATCATGAAATATCTCGGTGAGCCGCTTTCCTTTTACTGATATGCCTGCCGAGTATCGAACGAATCTCGGACTGCTTGACAATAATAATACGATAAACCAGGAATTATCATCAAATTAAAAATATTCCGATAAGAGTAAGAGTAAAAGATTAAACAGTCGGATTGGATCGAGACACGTTGACCAAATAACACGAGCACTTTCTATTGCTGAGTATTAATCACTGGATTCAACCATGTCTGAGCAGGTTATATACTTTACATTTTACCATATGTGTCTTGTAAAAGTTTATTATTACATAGAGTATTTTTTTTGAGTCTATTCCTTATTTCAGACTTACGAATTTAATGTTGCCATGACATGCGAAGGGTGCTCAAATGCAGTAAACAGAGTACTTGGAAAGATCTCAGGTTAGATAATACAATAAATTTTATCAAGATGTTTTATAATTTATCTACCGGTAACAAGATTAAACTGATTGGTTTATAATTTATGTTAAATAATAAACTACAAAGATTTTATTAATATGACTCTATGCTTGTATGATTTGTTACAGCTGTTAAAAATATTAATATTGATCTTCCTGGACAAAAAGTATTTGTAACAACGTCACTTGGTCATGGAGAAATACTAGAGTCTCTTAAGAAGACTGGTAAGACATGTGCATATGTGGGAATTAAGAATTGAATACGAAATAAAAACAAGCAGTGTGTTTTTTATACAAAATTTAGTCTTTAATATATATATATACACATATTTTTATAACACAAAACTATGACTGATTATATTTTATTGACTAAATGTAAATTGTGATACAATAAATTAGTAAACTCATAAAAAATATAGCAGATTTTATTTTTATACACAATTATTTCTTTTTTGAAAAATTTATGTTTGTGTAAAATTACTGTAATAATTTTTGTAAATCTCAGATCATTTGCTACCTTTTTGTCATTAAAGATATATATATTTTACATTCCATTTAAAATATTTGAATCCTATATGATATAGATATGTCAGTATTGTAAATTCATTGATTAAAAACTTTCTCTGAAACAACTGTATTCTGAATGTATAAAATACAGTTGTTTCACATTATAAATAATCATACCTTACAATTGTAAAAAAGTTAATAGTCAAATCTTTTCTGTGTATGAAAATTAATCTGACCTTATATCTGTGAATGTAAGAGTTACAAAAAGTTGTATTAGTCAATTTTTCACATGTCTAACTACTTGTACCTTTATCAAAATTAGATTTCCACACAAATAATTGTCGATCAGAGCTTCCAGAAGCAAAATACTGTCCATCTTTTGAAAATGTTATAGAAGTAATACTATTTGTATGACACTTAAGTGTAAATATTGGTCTCCCTTCTAATAAATCAAGCACCTATAAAAATTATACAATTATATATAATTATATGCCACAAATTATACAGACAGAAAAACAAATTTGTTAAGCAAATTTCTCAATTAATACCTTCATTGTGGCATCTTCTGCAGCTGTTAACATAAATTTTCCACTTGGGTGGAATCTTGCTTTATTTACAGAGCCTTGATGAATATCATAGGACTGTTTTAAAATTCCTGCTTTTAAATCAAATATTTTCACACTACCATCTGTGCTTGCAGCTCCTATTAGTGTATCATTTGGAAAAAATTCAACATCCAAAAATGATGCTGTAGGAATATTTAATTAGTTACTTAACAATAACTTGTTTAAGTTCTTTAAATTCATACCTTTTAATTCACTGTAAATTTTAATACACTTATTACTTCTGATATCCCATAATCGAATAGTTTTGTCATCACTGCATGAGACAATAAGATTACCATCTGTAGAAAATCTAGCACATCTGACCCAATTGGTATGACCTGTGAAGGACATCAGAAACCTTCTCTGGCACACCATCCATAATTTTATGTTTTTATCATCAGAAGATGTTAACAACTAATAAACATATATATATAATTATTTCTTTTTGTCTAAACAGAAGCAATTAGTTATAAAAGAACATACATTTTTGCCATCTGGACTGAATTTTACAGATCTGACTGCTCCTTGATGGGCTGTAAAATCCAAATACTCTCCTCTGACTGTAGGTACCCATATCCTAACAGTTCTATCTTTGCATGCACTTGCTACAACCTCTCCAGAAGGAGCATATTCAACATCTAAAACTGTATCTTTCTGACCAATGTATCTTAACGCTCTACTAGGTGCACCTAGTGTATGCCATTCTATGAGTGTTTTATCTGTACTACAAGAAAAAACTTTTTTGTTTTCAGGATGAAAGGATAAGCCTGTTATTGTTCCCTTGTGTCCTTTATAATGTTTTTCTACCACAGGATCATACTCCATAATATTTCCTGAAATAATTTAAGCATTTATTATTACAATTAACATGCTTCCTTATAATTTTTTTTTGCAAATTAAGACGATAAATTTTCAAACGATACCGGCTCTAACGGTTTTTCAAAATAAACTAACCTAAAACTTTGTTTTGCATTTATTTTTTTTAAAAATTAAAATTTGCTTTACATTAACTACAATATTGTGAATTCATTAAATTACAATAGAAAAATTATCAATAAAAAAAAAGAATACGTATATATCCGTCGTCAAAAAAACAAAAACAAACACTGGGTGGAAATTGGGGGCGCTGCGCTCCACTATACTACACGCGCTCGCGCTCGCTACTCGGTAGAGCTCTCTCCCCCCGAATCTAACGCTCTTTGCTTTCGGCGATCGATTTTTTGCCGTAGGTGTATTGATAAAAACTCAAAATTTCTAGCAAACATTAGATCTTTACCTTTAAATAAGTACCTACTTATAAAACTTGAACGTTTATTTAAAATCAACAAATGACATTGTTTGATCTTTATCTTTTAGAGTGCTAATGTTGCCCATATACGGTTACCGGAAATGGGTCAACGCGCGCCACAGATACAGAAAATTTAAATAGAAATGACAGAAAAAACGTATTATTCTTTTTTTTTTAATATTAATTGAGATAAACAAGAAAGTAACAATTTTTTTTTACTTGATATCACAAGTTATGTTTTATTTACAATTACAAAATAGGAATATTTATATACCATGTACATAATAATTTATATCTTTGTTCTTCCAAAATAATTTTCACATTTTTCTTCAGTTTTTAAAGTACATGCTCATCATCGAATAACAGTAGAGCATTTACTATTCTAAATGATACATAAATTTTATAAAAGAAAACAACTATTTGACTTCTTATTTAATGAATCAATAGTTATTCTTAAAAACATGATTATTGTAGTAATTTAATATTTACTTAATTATTGTCTCTAATGATTTTATATAAGTGAACAGTACAATAAAAATGCCAGGTAGTTTTATGTCTTAGATAGAAAAAATAATTTTTCCAATAAATCTTTTAAGTATCAGGAAAAAAAAGATAATTTATAAATAATAACTCTACCAAAAAAATCTGAACTGTTTTCAAAAATTATTTTAAACATTTTAGCTTTTGTCCTTGTATTTAGTTTAAAAGTCTGAGAAGAATTAACATCTTCTGGATAAATGTTTTGAATATATTGTAGGTTCTTTGTATCTAATCCAGCCTCTAACAAACACTTTTGACCAGCAAAGCCACCTTGGAATTGAATATTAATTGAAGCCACATCTACTTCATCCTCAAAGATGATTAAAACCCATTGTGGACTGCCCTGAAAAATTAATATTACTTAAAAAAAAGCCTATAGCATAAGAAGTATTGCTGTGTATTAAACAGTTTTGCTCACAGAATCTGAGTTCCAACATGTCTCAGCATCGTCGTCAAACATAAATTGCTTTCCGTAATTTTTTACATTTTTATTTAAAACTGAACTGACCCTGTAACAGTTACATACAAATTTTTTGATAAATTGATTTAAACGTATTTAGAAGCGTAATTTTTGGTTAGAGCAACATTAGCTTAAATAAATTCATACCAATTATTCTTACCGGCAGTCGAATTTCCGATCTATTAACAGATTAGTCATAACTGTAAAATTTCTTTCCGATGATCGACCAACAATTGAATAAAAACCATTTATTTACATTCACAGTTTATAGTTAGAAAAAACGTAAACACGCTATATATAATGTGAGTCTGTTTATACTACTGCTTGTACCTAGTTGTTAGTAAGTAGGTATCTTTTTTAACGACAGCTGATAAGTTTTCTCTATTCCTACTTCTATGTATATAACATATACATTGAACGCGTATACAATATAAAGATATAGCTGATATAAGCTAAGTTAAATAAAATAATTCAATCTTTACAACGAATTTCATTGTTTTTAATTTTTACATTTTTAAACTAATTTTTATTTTATTCTTTCAAGAAAAACACTTTTGTAAAAAGTGTTAATACACAACGACATAGTTGGGAGAATGTTTATACAATTCGAAAGAAGGAAATTAACATGAATTTCATTACAATAAAATATTCAATGAAACCCACATATTGGAATAATTTAATAAACCGAAATCGATTAATTGGGCATTGACAAAACAAAAGTCGTACTCTCATTAAACATTTTTAAATGAATAAAAGAAAAAGCTGTTGGTCGCTTTGCTAGCAACGTTACACAATTAACGCTTCAACAGCGATAAGAGAGCGAAACAAGCAACATCTGCTACATCTCCTGTGCTACTACTGTTATGTGTGTATCCATACAACATATGCCCAGAGCGGAGACTCAGCATTATCTTCTTGAGAGCAAACAGATTTCATAGCACATTTTGCAATGCTAATGCGTACAAATTCACGCGCTACTTATTAATGCTCCGGCTGGCATACTGATGTCATCATCATCGCTCAGCCACTACTTTACTTTTCTTTGCGAATATCATTTTTAATTTTAGCCTAGCCAGATTCTTTATGTGTATACAGTATACATATTTAATTTACTTATCTGCAGGAAAGAACAATAAAGTTCGTTTAAAGTCCAAAGACCCGCTAGTTATAAATAACCCAATTCCGCGCACATGTTCTTAATCGTGCAATCTACAAGTTCACCAGGCGAGATTTCACGTATAAGCTCTATATCCATAAGCCTGTGGCATTACATTAAATAAACAAAACGATCCGTATCGGTCGGCAAAATCTGGCAAGCTGCAGTCAAATAAAAAACATCGAGAAGACCTCCCTTGGAGATCGCAGGACGATATACCCGCTCGGCCTACATAAAGCCAGTATTAGCGCGCGAAATAAATGGCAAAGGCGTGTCTCTTGCAAACGTCACCTCTCCCTCTCTTTCTCGCTAGCTCTGCTATTGCTCAATCCTCTGTTGAACATTACAGTCCCATTAATCTATTACATAGCATCAGCAGCAGCAGCAGCAGCAGCAGCAGCAGCAGCAGCAGCAGCAGCAGGAGGCTTGTAATGTTAGAAAAAAAGCTCAAGGGCCGATCGTTGATAATGATGGACTGGGCTTGGGCCTTGTTACCTCGAGGCACACTTGTCTCCTTTTTCCCGCAATTTTCCCCGAAGGCACGGCCAACTGGTATTTTAGCCAAGCCCTGCGCTGCGGGTTGTAAAGAGCTGGCCCACTGCAGAGGGATAGACGTGTATATCTGAGTGCCGTTCTCCTCGCGGTTCCGCAACGGCACTCGCGTTTTCCGCTCGACGAACCTCCGCAGAGGCGAAAGAGGAGGTAAGGAGGAAAAGTATAGCCGTATCTACAGAGAGTCCGACGGCTAGCCGGCGGCGGCGGGGACGGCGATGCCAGAGAGCAGTCGTGGCGGCGACACTATAGCCGCTGCCAGAGGAGGGAGAGAGGGCTTGCACTCTTGCGCCCGCGCGGGCTCGCGCGCCCATTCAAAGCCGCGCTTGCTTACCGTACGCTCTCCTTATTCTCATCTCCTCGGGCTCGCCTGCCTCGCCGATCTCTCCCGCCGATTCCCTAGTGAACTCCTACTACCGAGCTCTTCTCTCCTTCGGCCTCAACGACATGTGACCTGGGCAGACTTTGCCAAGCCGAGTTCGCCACTTCTTTCGAAGCCATCCCTAAGAAGCACTGCCAAAGCATTTAACTCCAGCACGAGGGACCAGTTGAAAGAGCGCAAGGATGGCCGATTCCAGGTTGGTTATTAATTCTCTTGCCGCGAGCTTTCTCAGGCTTCGATCGGTTGCCGCCCGAACGAGCCGGACTCACGCCCGCGCGCGCGCGCAAGCTCTCGAGAGCCCGCCTGCTAAAAATAACCGGTAAATAAATTGACCCGACTCGCTACTACTTTGCCCCCCCCCCCCCCCCCCCAACTCCTCCTTCCACTCGGCCAGCACAGTCCGCCTGGGTGTTTAATGAAACGCTTTTCCGCAGACGCGCTTGCCCAACCTTGGCGCGCAATAAATTCAACCAATCGCAGAATAATCATATACAACCTCTGTTGTCGCTGAAAAGTCAGTCTATCTAACTGTGTGCTTATTAACCGAGTCGCCGTCGCTGGGACTTTTCCGCGAGAGCGCACAGCGTTCGGAAAACGACTCGGCTTCTTCGTGCTAGCATTACGGTATTTCGCAATTCGCTCTCTCTCTCTCTTCTTCCCTCCTCTTCCCCCCCCCCCCCACAACTACGGGGCCCTGCGCAGCGATGCTTGTACGCTTATCCTCACGTTTCTGCTCGTTTAGCGATTTTCCATATACGATTATCAATTTTGCGGCGCTGAATTAAAAAAGCTGGGGGTTTCGTCAACGATGTGCAGAATTTTCTAGCGAAGCTTTATTCGCACCTCAGCTGACGCGGCTTTGTTTTTTCTTTGCTTTGTTTCTTTTATTTTAGCCGCAGCCACCGGCGGCAGCAGCGAAAAAGCGCTATTGGTGGGAGGAAAATAAAAACGGAGCGTGTACACAATCAGTTGCGCAATAAGTAATAGCCGAGCGACGAGGCGAGCATACCAAATGAGTGCGTGCTGCGTTCGAAGCATAAGAGCTATTGATGTCTAATATACTCCCACGTGATAGAGAAAAAACATAGTTTTGCGTGTAGGAGACAAGGCCTTCCCAAAGCGATTTATTCATTTTTTTTTTCATTTTTTTAATTTGCTTTCTCGTTCAAACGATTTGCTTGATTTAATTTAACAGCGTGTACTGGATGTGGCTAATTTTCGTTGGAATTATTATTCAATGAAAGCAAAGGGGGAAGGAGGGCTTGATTAATTAATGCCACTTTCGCAGACAGTCTACAACGATATAATAGCTCGGTTGATCAATTATAATTTGATAGACAATAGAAAAAAATCACCATTAATCATGCTGCTGTAACTCGGGTCATACGGACGCGTATAAATTTATATATAAATAACATCGTGTCATTAAGTGAATTACTTTTTCTAAGAACCTATTTTGTTTAATGCTCATTTTGGATTAATAATTGCTACTTTCTATTATTACGATTCATTGAATCGCGAGCACGCGAATAATTAAAATATCCTATGTTGACAATTACAATGAATGCACAAGTTATTTTATCGAAAAATATAACTTAATAAACATTCGCTAAAGTAACAAATTGTCGATTTCCAAGTCTAATTATCCAAATTAATAATCCACTGGCATAAATTATGTCTTCCCAAGCGTCAGACTTGCCTGAAAAAATGAAAATTTTATATTTTTAATATGAATTTTCTATTAACATCCTGTTTACAAGAATGTTATAATTGAAACATTGTTTTAAATATTCTTAAAATAGGGTATAAATAATCATATGAAATATATTATCTGTAATTTATCAGTATATGTAATGTCAATGACGGTTTATTTGAAAGTAGTATCCCTTAGTCATCGTATTCTTATTCTTATTTTCGTCAAAGATGAAAATGACGAATCAAGGATACTTTGCAGAGAACAAAGTGTATGATAATTATTTTTATCGAAAACGCAAAGGAAGTGTTTTATCCTCATTCACCAATTTCATACTTTATTTTCTTGCCATTTCGATTGGCAGAGCTGATATTTACAAAATTACTCTCTTCATAGCCTCTGCATCGTTTACTATAAAATATATTTAAACAAATTATTGATACTCGTGCTATTGATGTGAGGTAGAAGCGGTGTCAATATACTTTAGAAGTCTTGAAATTTTCCTAAGGGTGCTACAGCATCAATTCGTAGAATCGTCGCAGCGAAAAAGGGAACACGCGCCTCGTTAAATTTTGCGCTTTGGCAGGGACACGTCGGGGCGATATACGAAGCTCTTCCATTAACCAATCCAAATAGCCGTAGCCGGCGGCTAAGGGTACCTAGTAAAGAAAGCTTCGTCCTACAAGCCGCGCGCCCCTGTAGTTTGTTGATCGATTCTCTAGCTATGTGTGAAGCTCTTCGACAATAGCCGCGCCTATTTCTCCCCGACCAACATCCTTCTCCATTATTTCTGCCAGTCATGCTACTTTTCGACTTTTTATCCCGATCCGCGTTTGTTTGATTCCTTTTTTTTATTGCCACAGCCAAGTGCTTTTTCGAAAGTCATCCTCTCTGTTGAATTTTTTAGACCTTTTTGTGATCGAATTTTACGACCTGCTCGCACACCCATTCGCCCAGGCACGCACGCACACACTCACACACTTACAGAGTAAATGTTTAACTTTATACCATGTATACGCTCATTTAGTAAGAGTATAACGTTATTTCTATTCGAGAGCTATAGTAATTAGAAAAGTGCGCGCGCGTGCGAAAGAGAGAGATCGAGCGAAAGGGGCTATCGACCTGAATTCACCTTTGCTTCTAGTGCATACGTAAGCCCTTTTGATCTGCGGCTTTTTATCGAGCTTTTGTGTATTTTTACTCGGCGTGTTTACCGGCCTCCGCGGAGCCGGTATTAGTCAGTGCCTAAAATTAACGGCATTACGCTGAAGGCGCTTGCCACGCGCAGCTCTTGTCGAGCGTCTATCCGATCTTCTCTCTCGACACTCTCGGGAAAATCGAATCTGACAAATGGCAATTCTTAGTGTCATAGCTTTTTTTTACTTCAACGTTTATTTTACACCTTTGCACAAGCATTATCGATATGATAGATAGCAAAATTAGTAGCCATCGATGAAAAATCCGAAAACCTCTACCTATCATCGGCTTGGAGTAAAAATGTGTTTGAGACAATATTATACATTTAGTGTTATGGCATTATTCATATTACTTAATCGGGATTACATCTTTTTACTCCGGACCAACGATAGCTACAATTGTCTTGAAATTACTGAGCTACAACAGCCAATAGTAATCGGTATATCCAGCGATATCTAAAAATACACCTCAATCCCTCGCGTTTACCATCTCTCTTTCATTCACCAAATCCAATTAATACATCACGCAACTGAGTGCTCCTATCTCTCTCTTTCTTCCTCAGACACACACTTTCAAAAAACTTGCGTCGTTAAAAAAAAAAAAAAAATTAGTCGTATCCTATTTTCGTACAGCTCGATCGTCGTGTATTTACCAAGCTATCGGCCCAACGACGAATCGTTAGAATTCCCTCATCCTACTGATGGTCGTCGATGTGCCCGGTAGATTGGTTAAGTCGGCGATCGGCGTTGGCTAGTCTGAGAAGGTAAATAGGAAGAAGAGCCGTATCCGCAGCGTAGCGGGCAATAAACTTTTTTCCCGCGGCTGCTTCCAGCTTTTTTGCGCGCTCGACTCGGCTTCGCCTTACATGGCTCGTCCGCCGAGGCCACCAACCCAATCTCTTCCCTGTCCCACAGTCCCCCCGCTCAGCCCCTCTCACCTGCCGCGTTTTTCCCGCGTCACGCGGTAGAATCCGGCCGCCCACTGTGCGCTGTACGCTTGTGCTTTTCCTCGCGCCGCGATTCCGACTTGAGGAAATGGTAGGTGTAGGCCGAGAGATATATCTCGAGCCTTGGAAATTAAATTGATGCTAGTATGGAGAGAGAGAGAGAGAGACGCTTTGCTTGCGTAAGCGCGGATTCTTCTTTGGGACTCTGTGTTTCTTCCTTGGTGAATTTCAATCGATTTCCCGCACTTTTCGAGTTGCTGCGTAAACGCGCTCTTGCAATAATACGGGCGATTACAATGCTAACGATGCATTTCTACGCCGATGCCTAATCAGCATCTAGTCGGCTGTAGTTTTTTTGCGCGCGTTTACGATCAGCAGTAATACCTTATAACGTCGCTTTGCAAAGTTTTCAAGCTTTCGACGAAAAACAATACATTTAAACCTGCTACCGGAAAAAACACGTACATTTCGCAATCTTACCGCGAATAACCATATACTCAGATTTTTCTGCGGAAAAAATACCTTTAAAGATTCAACCGCGAAGACGAATTTTTTTGACTATTTGAAAACAATGTTATTGTTTTGAAATATATTAGATTTTAAGGTATCCGCTCAAAATAAATGTATTTGTGGCAAGCTTAAACGTCAACGCTTCAGCTGCATTCGTTTTCGCCGTAATCTAAAATGAAGTACTTCCTCGCAGATACTGTGAAAACTATTGATCTTCCTTGGGAGCGACGATATCTTCTGACCTACAGCCATACAATAAACTTCTAGACTCTCGTTTCCCAACAACTTCTCTACTAGCAACATTTCTCTCAAACAAGCAACGATTTCCCTGGAAAATTTCACTTAAAACGTTCATCTATTATCCAAATTGATGCTAATCTGCTAACGATGAGAATAACACATTAAAGCTCGATCTCATGTTTCTTGAAAGCTTTCGAAAAAACAAAAACAATCTACACTTCTCTGCACAGCTGAATTTCTAAAGCGTGACCACCCACAAGAAACAACATACAAAGGCTCTCTCTTTCTTTCTTTTACTCTCCCTTCAACAAGTATCTATATATATAGATATAGATATATGTACATGTATATTCAACAGCAGCTAGGCATTAATCAAATTAGCTTTCATGCTTCCCTTTTTAGCATCTCAGTAGCTAAAGGCATGCCAATCGAAGCTACCCACACAACACTCATGCATAGACTTAGGCGAGGGCGTCTGATAAAGAGAAAATAACTTGCCTCTTTCTCCTCGGCACAACTGCAAGTCTCTCTCTATTATACGCGCAAAAAGCTGCTTACGGGAATGCGCAACTTGCTTAAATGCCAGACAAATCGTAGCTCTCTTTCCCAGCAGCTGAGAAAATATAATTTTATAAACATAAATATATATGTAGATTCTCGAGAAAATCGTGGTGTAGTCATAAACAAAGATCGGTAACGACAGAGCAGCTCGGAGGAGGCAAGAGCCGTACCTTTCTCTTGCGAATTCGTCCACCGCGGATACTTATACTCGCAAGTAGAGAGAGAAAGTCATGCTGACCTTAACCGGCCGCTCTTTCTCTCTCTCGCGACCTGGTCCCTCTCTCGCTCTTTTAGCGATTATATAAATGATGCTGACGAACTGTAGACTATACGTACAGGAAGCTGTTGGCCTCGCTAGCGAGCGGTATATAACCCCCTAGTGCAAGAGAGTTTGCATTACGGGACTGCGGTGGCAAAAGAGGGAGGGAGAGAGTCTTGCTGTAGAAACCAAGCGATAAGTTCGTTGCTCCGAAACGAGACCTATTCTCCCCTCCTCTGCTGCGAATGCGTTTAAACGGAAGGAGCACGAGTTGCGCTTCTTCTCTTTTTGTCTCGAGATCATCGTCATCATGAGCTCTTGTTCCGGCCTACACGGATCCAAGCGTCCGAGTAGTCTCTCTCCTCTATTATGTCTTACGAGGCTCGCGTTTGTAAAGAGAGCGAGACGCAGTGGAAGGTCAGCCGGTTGCCCAAGAATCCGAAATAAGCCGAGAGAGAATCCAGAATAGCGAGAACGAAATCGACACTGACCCATATAAGCCGCAGACCCCCTTCCTTCTGCCACCGCCGTCTCCGCCTCCTCACGCGTGTCTTCGCGTTTGCTCTTTCGCTTGACGCACTTGCTTACTACGACGCTCTCCCACCCCATGCCCCTTGCTTCTCCTACCCATCGTACACTTGAGCCGGCCGTAAACGTCGCGATGCTGACGATCGCGAGGGTCAGACTCTCTCTCTCTCTCTCTCTCTCTCTCTCTCTCTCTCTCTCTCTCTCCCTCTCTCTCTCTTTCTCTAGATCAATCTTGGGTTTTTCTTCTTTCTTGCTTTTCCATGAGCAGGCTTGCACCGTCAATGGGAATCAATTATTGATTTATTTTTTTCTTTTTAGAAATTAATAAAGATATTTGTTTTAATTTTTGCAGTTGTCGGACGACATCATGCTGCTGCTGTTGCTCTTTAAGATTTGGTACAATATTCAGTGGAATAGGATGTATAGTAAGTATATTTCCGTATTTCGGTTAATTCTCAGCCTAGCAATTATCGCAATTTTCGAGGAAAATGAAAAAGAAAAACTTTTTTTTTATAGAAACTTGAATATTATATTCTGTAGCCGCAATAACTCATAAACCTTATTTTACAGATATTGTCAGCGGTGACGATACTTTTGCTCTTTTTCACGGAAATTGAGTTTCACACGATAATTATAAAAGTAGACACGACTCTAACGAAAATTATTCTGGCACTAAATCTCGCCATGACCATATTTATCTCTATATTGATGATAATTGGAGCATTGACGGTAAGTATAGACATAAGACTCGGTAGCAACTTTATTCTCGATAAATTCATTGAAAACATTGAATTTTTGGCATTACAGAAAAGGACAACTTTAATGCTACCCTGGGTGGTCCTCGGAGTTTTGATCGTCCTCGGCATGCTTGTGAGCGTCCTGTTTACCTCGATAAAGTTCTATTTGAAAGACGACGAGGTCCATCGCTACTTGTACGGCACTGGCTTCCTCGTGTTCGGCCTTCTCGCAGTTGGTAAGAAAATCAACCTTCATCTCTCCTCTGTGACGTGTACGAGCGTAGATTTTTCAATAAAGCCATACTATTTTGATTATTCGATTTTCCCTTTTTTGTGCGTTTCAGTCATCTACGCCTACCTCTGGTTCGTCGTCTACAGCTACTACCAACAGATAAGAATCGAAAAGAGCAGCATGAAAATAGGCCCCTATGGAAAGCCGTATTCTTACAAGCGACCTTGAATCAAAAAAAGAACTCGACTCCGCTCTCGAGAGCTTGTTGTTTACACGCTTCTCACTCAAGACTTTAAAGACGCAGTACGGCCAGTCTCTCTTTCCTTTTTTCCTTCTCTTTCTTACTTTCTTTCTGTTAATCTTTTTTACACAGTTTGCGTGTACATGGAATTTTATTTTGTACAGCAACTGTTCTAAAGTTCTATTTTTGTAAATGATCCAAAAACCTTTTGAAACTGCCTCGCGCGGTGACTCGGCTTTACCGACAAATTCTCTATGATATGTCCGATCACAACGGATCATCTAGAGTTCGTCGTACTGTGCTTACTCTTACATAGTTGTTGACCAGGCAAATTAATTTATTACTAGCTTGTAAAACAAATAATGTAATATGTCGTAGATGATAAGATAAATCAAATTAATTTATATTTACGTGCATGGAATACCCGATTTTGTGTATTAAACGTGACACTAAAAAATCTTAAAACACTGTAGATATTTAGTTGTAGGAAAGTTACGTTAAATAATTTTAATAACTATTAATTGAATAAGCAAAGAAGAATCTCAGCGAATAGTGAAAACTTCTTAACTAGATCTACGTCGTAGCTAAATGAAATTGAAATAAATTTTTTGAATTTATTGAAACTGTTTTTTCATTAACAATAAAATACAGAAAAATAAGATGTACATCGTCCTGTACGCGTGCTTGTTTTTTTCATTATGATTTGTTTGATAAACCATTTGGAGAAATTACGTACAATGGAAAAACAAGCGGGAATATCCGACAGAAAAAATCAAAATTGTTGAAAAGAGCGCGATTAAAAAAAATTATTTTGTAAACTAAGTGTCTTAGAGCCAAAAGTAAGCAAATGTTTGAAATTGACAAAACCTTATTAATATATTGATTTAGCATCATTATTCAATGAAATAATTGTATTAAAGAAAAATTATTTTTTCCAAACATATTTATTATCAGCTCGACTTCAAACAACAGGTTCAAGGTTTTATATTATTCCAAGACGTAAATTATAGATCATTAACAATGTGCGCTTTCTATAGACTTTTCTCAATAAGGTTTATTTCGAATATTTTTATCGATCCAAAGTCTACACTGTAGAAAGACAAAATTAATAAACGTTATTAAACACATTTAACATAAATAAGCCAATACTCATAGAAGAAAATAATAATAAAGTAGCAATTGCTTTTTTACAAACGACTAGTAGAATTTGATTGCCTTCTCCGATGAGCTTGTGTTTAAAAAAATCTAATAAACATTAACTTAATGATAATTGATGTAGAATAGGCAATAAAAAAGATGAGATTGTTTTCAAGAGTGACTGAGAGGGGTAGAAGGAGGCGAGGGGTGGATCGCCTTGGTTGCATTTAATCTAAATTTCAAGTGCGTATTGCGCCGTAGTTTGAAAAATCGCTGCGATTTTTCAGGCTTACAGTAGGGGCTGAAAAGGAACAACTCGTCGGAGACGCAGCCGCAGTCTTTTCTCGACCTCAGTTGGGTAACTTTGATAGTGAGCATTTGAGAAACTCCTATTCGAGTTGTCTTCGTTAAAAAAATATTAAATTTGAAACTAAAATGAGTAAAGCAAAATTTTTCAGTATTATCTTAAGCATTACTTTAATTTGCTTCCGAGTGGCTAACGCAAAGTGGAATTCTACAAAGTTTGGTGAGCCGTGCTTTTATTGTAATGTCACATTATACGTAAATGATAAGCAAACAAATTTTAGTTTGTTTTTTTTAACAAAATTTTAGATAAAAAAATGTATGCACTTGCAAAAGCTTTAGAATTCATAGAAAAACGACCTATGCAAATGAACCAAGATGCAACATTTGGAGTGACTCTAGCAGAAGGTGGATTATTTAAAGTCGTTTTAATTAAATATAATAATAGACTTTTTGTGAAAAATTTACACCACAATAATGTAGTTCGTTGTCAATTTTAGCAAATTTGCGAATGGCTATTCAACATAAAAATGTGATGCTTTTAGATAAGCACGAAAAAGATTATCTTGAAAGATTACTAATACTGTGTCAACGTACGCGAAAGTTATTGCAAATCAATTACAGTAGATCAGAATGTAAGGATTTTAATGAATAATGCAACTATAAAGAATGAAGTTTGCATGTAACAAATAATTATTTTGTAGTTAGCAGAGCAATGACACCTCAAGTATGGATGAGACCTATAGTGTGGAGGAAAATTATTATGGAAAATACGTTGAAAGCACGCTCCAATTTAACAGTTACTTATATTCAAAATATAATGTACAATGGCCATCCTCAACCGGCTGAGAGCGACGAATGTTTAACGAACCTATTAGTAGACTGCAAATTTTCTGATTTTTGTCGGGACATTATGACGAATATAAATGACGGTGGAGGATATCCTCTTACCCACAAATTATTGATGAAGCAAATGATTATTGCCGTAAGATTACTTTTTTAGATACTATATAATGTACAGTCTTTTTTAGAATCTAAGCACGTTCATCGCACCTTTACATATTATTATTATTATTACTTAAAGTTCAAGTGTAATGTCAGCACATCACGATTTCTACCATACATCAGTTTCAATTTGTGCACTTCAATATTGCAAGAGCTGATAAACATCGAATCTTTAGGATTTCCTCGCGTTAGCAGAGATTTGGCATTAGAGCAAAGTAATGTCTTTTATTATACTATTAAGGTGATTTTGTCAACATTATTTTATAGTAATTTACTCGTGTAACTTGAAACACAGTGGTTTTGTGTGGCATGGAGGGCTTTCTAGACTTTTTGACCAACCACTACGAGCAGCTATTATTGGATTGGCAGCATATCCGTGGCTGTTATCCTATCTTTACGTACGTAAATAAAATTGTTTTTAAATAAAATTAACTCAACGTAATGAAAATTTTAAAACATTTCAGAAATTTTAGTCGTCGGAAAAGGGCAGCAAATTTCATCGATTTTGGTTGTGTTAATCATACGACAGGTGTTGCAGTTGCTCTTTTGGCTCTATTCATTCGAAAAGATGTGGAAACAATGAAGGATTTATAACTGTATAAAAATCATCTATTATAAGAATTTTATTAATTTGCTTTTATTTCGATCTTATTATACAAGTAAGATAGTTATGCTGGGTAAAACAACCTTCTCAACAGTAGGCAAAAATCTTTTAGCGTTACAAAACGCAATTCACATTTTTATATTTTGTTAGATAAAGTTCAGTGTACACATGCTATTAAAGAACTTGTGAAAGTAATTGGCATTACTTTTTAATTAACTGTTATAATATTGAGTCGCTTAAATTCTTGATAAATAAAAAGATACCTTTTGAAATATTTGTACCTAATTTTTTCCACTTAATACTTCCCAAACGAATATTACTATTCCGCAAAAATAACCAAATGCTAATCCGTAAAGTAAATTAGTATTAATTTTCAAAGTTTCCGTTAAAGAAACTTTTTTTCGCATTTTCAATCGCTTGCAGTAAATTTCGAAAAGATAATGATTGTCATCAGGATTGTTGACGGGCTTAACACTATTGTAATATTTGGAGAATCTATGAAGGTGGTTCATATTGTCCCAAAAATAGATTAACCCAGTTTCTTCAGCTTTTATAATTAGATAATTAATTTTTTCTTCATAAGCTGAACGTTTTGGTAGTTTTGATTCTCTCCAATTAAAAATATCTAATAACGGATTTTTAATAAGTGTAATAATTGACCCATCATCAACTTTCGAATCATACAAGTATTTGTAAGCTTCAGCTACAAAGTAATGTGAAATACATAAACTTACATTGGAATTGAATATCAAATCTAGACATTCATTACTTCCAGTATCAACTGGGTGGATTTTTTCAGATACTTTTAACTTATCATCTGCCATAAACTCAAGAATTTCCATTTTAGTATAATTATCAGTGAAAAATTTCATTGGTGTGTAAATTAAACTTTCTAATGTTTGAAAATCGTAATAAACTTTTTTCGAAAAACTAGTATCAAATATCTCAGATGTTACTTTCGAAACATAACTTACTGATATAAGCGTTAAAAATATAAAAAAAATTCTTTCTTTGGTTTTATAGGGCAAAAACGTGACACCAATTCCCATTAAAACATTAAGAATGTAAAAAGAACTCCAAATTTTTCGTTTAAAATCAGATAAAATCACAAACGCAATGGAAATTATGCCTATGATAAATATTATGACGATGTAGAGACATAATATCAGAGGAAATCGTTTTATGTAATAACCATATTGTTTAATTATTACTGTTCTCAAATACCAGAGATTACCTAGGTATGAAGTGCTTCTAATTGACAAATCATGTTCTGGCACTATGTCAAATAGAAATATTAAATCTAACGTATTATTTGATAACAATTTTGATTCGATTTTATCTTTGTAATAATCGTACTCAACAACTTGGAAAGAAGCATTTAAAGAATTACTTATATATTTAGCTATGTTAACATTGAGTCCTAAGTTGATTAATGATGCTGATGACATATCTGTATGAAAAACATATCGTAATTCATTCATAGTAAAGATACTGAAGCCCATTTTCAGTGGGTATCCTTTCATGTTTTGCAACTTCTTTAAAAATTGCAAAGAACTTTTTACATCGAAATAAGTATAGTATTTATCTTCAAATGGATAATATTTGTGAACTTGAACTTTCAATTCACTATTAGATAATTTGAATGTTTTCAATTTAGTTATTATTCTGCTTGCTACGATTACCTCAATTACTGTTTGATGCAGAAATTGCATTGGCCACAGTTTCTTGAAAATATTTTTTACGTACAACGTAGGTTCTTTTAGGACAAGAAAAACAACACATTGCAATTGTTGACTTGTAAAGATATAATTTCTCAAATAATCAACCATTTTATAAAATTGCGATTCAACGGTTTCATTATGTAAATGTGTATCTACTAATAAGATTTGCAATTCCATACCTATTGGTAATTTTGAAAGATTACTTTTAGTTGTCAAAAGACTTTCATCGTGTTTTGATTGTCTCTGTTTTAAATCTATTATGACTGTGGTAAACTGTTGGATAATAGATTCAATTATTTCAGAAGATATTGTAGATTGTTTATTCTGGTTGAACACAATTAAATTTACGTGACTTATTTGCCTTTGTGTTTTGCACAGATCATATACTATATCTTTAATCAAAGTATTATCTAAAGATGCTGGTACTCGGGTTAGTAGATTTGAAAAAAGTAATAAGATTGACAAATTGTTTATAACGTTAACCATTATTGAAATAACTTTGATGTTTTCTATTAGTAAAATAAATTTTTATATTTTTACAGTAAATTTCTAGCTGCGATGTTCACGACATTTCTACGCGTACTCTTGAAAAAAAATTTTATTTTCATGCAATATCAAGTGAAGCGGTATGTATATATACATTTATTAATAATGTATACCTTTATGGTAAATCCATATACTGAGTACAAATAGCCAGTGGTAGGTCATTTTACATATTTAATGAGGCATGCTTTGTTAGTATACTCTTCAATTGAATTTTTGGAATCAAATTAAACCTGGAAACTTTTGTCTGCTACAACGGCTTAATTTGGCTGATAATTTATTGAACATGTTTTGATGTAATTTTTTTTTATAAGATACGATATTTTATAGATATCGTAAAGACAAGTTTAGAAAATTGACCCTTGTCGATCTATAAAAAAAGTTTATAAAAATAGTTACATTTTTATAATACGTTAAAAATATATTTGGAAATTGACTGTATATTTATCAAGCTTGTAGATTTTGCTGATCGAAACGATACGTATACCCCCCACTTTGGCCCGGTATCCATAATTGACATCCGAAGTTAGCTTGAATCATTCCGTAGTGTAGATTATTGTGAGCAAGAAAATAATTTATTGTTCTGCGAAAGCACAGCAAATTGACATTTCGATAATAAAACAATCATAAATTTGTTTAAGTTATTTAATTTTTATGTACAAGAATTAAGACGATCATTGAATGGAGAAAAATCAAGTGTTATGTCAAAAAATTAATTTTCACACAGGGTAAATAGTGGTTGAATGTTTAAAGTTACAATTCCATTAATGCTTTCATAGATTTTAGTTGATTAATAAATTTGTACAAAAATTTTCATAATTCGAATGTTTCTATTTTCAGTTGACGTTAAAAAGTCTTTTAGTACGTTTTATTATTGACGAGGTGTAACTGATTTAGTTTTTATTAGTGTGTACGTGGCTCGCAATTGGATAAATAAGAACAGTTTCTGCAATATTAACAAGTCTTTTCTCTGGCAAAATATCAATGCAAGCAAAACTAAGTGAAAAACAGCTCAAGTAAAATACAACAAAACTTTGTCGAATTTTTTTTTAAGGTTAAGTGCGTGTTTAACAATAATAGAAATTCAAAGTCAAGAAGAAGAATAAAAGCGCAGAGTTGGCAAAGGAGGAAAGGAGAATAAGAGAGAAAGCTCGGTCGGTGCGCGGTGTCTTACCCAGAAGCGCTGAAGCTGCGCAAGATGTCGTGCGAGTTGTGTCTCCTAGGCGTCAAAGGGGTTTTTCACAGAGCCGTTCTATTCCTGCTAGAGCTTAGTTGGCGTTCTCGTGCAAGAATACCTTTACTTATACTCTACGGGATTTTCGCATTGAAAATCAGGATATGGATTGATTTAACCGTGTACAGAGAACGAACTGTGCAAGGAGTGCCGATTGGACTGTCTCTTGTTGTGTACTTCGATCGATTACAGTTACACAGACAGTACCGTGATGATTAAATTGTTTCACAAAGTCAAAAATAAATTTGATGATTGTAGTTTAGAAAAAATAATGTCGTGGCAATTGACAGACCTATTGACTTATTGTTTTTGTTTTTTGAAAATAAAATATAAGAATACTTATGAGCCGTTGGAGAATTTCACCAAGAAAAGTTTTTGTTTTAGTTTTAGCTTTTTAAAAGTTTAAGCCGATATTTTGGTAGAAAAGTGTGATATCTTACATGCAAGTCACGCAAATCTTAAGTATTTTAAATTTAATAAAAAACTTAAAATATATCTGAATATGAATTTCAAATTTTGTAAATTTTCTTGATTTTTACAATAGCGTTTTATTTATTATAACTAGACAATAAATTAATCGTGAAATTTTTATATATTTTTTTATGCATTTCTCGATGCATAGCGTCATCTACAATTTACTTTCCAAACATTTTTAACGTACCGATAAATAAGAGCCCTTCAACACACCGTCTGTTTTCGAAATATAGTAGTCGCCGTCCTTACATTGCTACAGTATATGCAGCGCAGCTGTAACACCATGTACCAAAACAAATCATTATAACTACCTGGACGGAAAGATTCGTAAATTTTAGTAAATAAACATTACGATGTGTTTAACTTCAAGCAACCGTCAAAGTTAATGGAAAATTTTGACATTCGTATAGTCAGGTAAAATATTTATCATCCTAACTTGTTAAATGTATACGCCAGATTAAACAAGCGTACGGGTTTTATTACAATTGCTGTAACTATTTACGAATGGTTGTTAAAATTTAATTACCTCAAATGATAAGCTACGTTTTATTTGGCTTTATTGAAACGGAATTATTTAACTTATCTAATTAAATTTTTTAAAATCCAGAAACTAAGGATTTCAAAATTTGTTTGTATAATTTTAATTTTTTTTAGCAATCATTTGTAGTATCTTTAAAATTTTCAATGTAAATATATAAATTTCAGTTAAATAATAATTACTTAACAAATAAAACGCTCTAAGTAATCAAAATTAAAAAAGAAGCTGCAACGGCCTATTCATCTGTGTTTAAGGTTATGTGAATTTCTCGAAAAAAGGATCGAGGCTCATAAATATAAATGTGCAGAGCTGCTGAGTCGGTGTGCGGGCAGCTAGCAATACGGACGACAATCCATCAAGTTTTCAGAGGGCAAAGAACGCTCGAGATGTCACGCGAGATGTTTTTCTTCGGTTGCGGCGGCATCCTTCATCGCGGTCTCCTCTTCGTACTGCACTTGGGCTGGCGCTCCCGGCTGAAGCTACCCGTCCTCGTCGTCTTCGCCATCTTCGCCATGGACATCAGATGAACCGAACTTTAAAAATTCGGCTTCGCCCGTGTTTACTTGATCGGTTCCTTATCTTTATTATTTATTTCTTTCTCCTTGTTACTTTTATTGGTCTAGCAATCGCGATGTTTTATGTCGATGCACTATTCGACAAGCTACGTTGGGGCCAACTGTTGAATTATTTAAAAAAGACGTTTTTATTTTAAATTGTTGAGTCTGTACGAATTGTTTATACCTTTCGAGATGTCGCATCGTCTATCATCTTTTTCGACAATCTTGTATGATATTTGCGTTAAAAAAAATTTGAGTTATATTCTTTGTCGAATAAATGATTAAGAATGAATAAAATTAGTTAATAAACACAATTACAAGATCATATCGGTGTTTTAACATATATAATTTATTGATAATTGCTTATAAAGATTATTAATGTATAATAAAACATGTATAATAAAATGAGCTATATTTTGTAAAAAAGTTTATATGCTTTGAATTTATTTATAAAAAACAAAAATTGCCTTACGTTTTATATTCACTTTAAATTCTTATTTAATTTTAAAAAATATATACACACACACATACACACACCGTCAATTGAGACCTTGAATATAAAGTTAGAACTAATCTTATCATTTCGTGAGAAAAATTTTATTATCTCTTTTATGCACTTTCTTTTCTACTTTTGTCAATAAAGGAATTATGTCTTATGATAGTTTGAGGGTGTTAAATTTCAATCGACCTCGCCGCACTTGATGCAGTACCGCATACTCTGGCGGTCAAACAAGTCCAACTATGAATATCACTTTTGAAGGAAAACGAATTCTCGTCACCGGTGCTGGTCAAGGTAGTAAAAATTGTATAATCAAATTTTTTTAATTTGGTTAATATAGAATTCCGCAACAATACAATGTAACACACGAGTAAAAAGTGTTAAAACAACCGTAAAATAATCAATTCATATATTCAGGTATCGGAAGAGAAACGGCACTTCGTTTATCAAAATTTAAAGGTACGGTAATAGCCCTGTCAAAAACCAAAGAGCATCTCCAATCTCTAAAGCAGCAAGACCCAAAAATTCTTACGGTCTGTGTGGACCTGCGCGATTGGGAATCGACCCGAAAAGCTATATCATCGGTCCTACCGATCGACCTGTTAGTCAACAATGCCGGAATTGCCATTCTCGATCCGTTTCTCTCAGTCAAACCCGATGACATTGATCTTGTGTTCAACGTTAACCTCAAGTCGTACGTGAACGTATCGCAGATCGTGGCGAAAGATATGATAAGCAGGATGGTACCAGGTAGCATTGTTAATCTTTCGTCTGTAGCTAGCTTGGTAGCTGTGAAGGATCACGCGGTTTACTGTTCGGCTAAAGCTGCTTTGGATATGCTGACTAAGTATTTTCGAGTTTCCATTTCTCATTTGGCTTTTTTAACAACTAAGTTTATTAAGTTTAAAAAACTTATTAACTTGTTCATTATTTTAGAGTGATGGCTTTAGAATTAGCTCCACATAATATTCGAGTTAACACTGTTAATCCAACCCTAGTTATGACGGCTATGGGTAAAGCTAATTGGAGCGATCCTGCGAAAGCCGCTACCTTAAGAGTTAAGATACCCATGGATCGTTTTGCTGGTAATAAAGTCATTTCTAAAAATATTTTGTATCTTCAAATACAAATATTTTTTATTATACTATTTATTATGAATATTTGACCCTAACCTTGTATTTGACTTTGTATTCGACCTTAAGATCAAACTCAAGGTCATTGTCAAGGTCTTTGACATGGTCATCAAAAGCTTCTTTTTTTTTAACATTTTTACCTGGATCTTCTCGGATATTTGATATTCTCTTTTTATAAAAATCAAGGATAAATTTGATTCTATTTATTTTCAGAGCCCTGTGAAGTGGTAGATTCAATAATCTTTCTTTTAAGCGATAAAAGTTCGATGGTCACTGGTTCTGGAGTTACAATTGATGGAGGATATCATATCCAATAAAATATTTTTAGCTGAATAAAATTATATTTACTTTAACATTGTAAAAGATTAGATTCTAAATTCTAAAAGTTACTATTTGATTTTGTTTTTAAGATAATAATAAAACTTTCAAAATTTATATTATTTTTAAAAAAGTCTTTGAGAACGGAAAAATCTTCTTTTAAATATCTAACTACATTGAAACGATTAATTAAATACATTAATGTAAACATTACTAAGAATATAAATATTATGACAATAAAAAGATTCAGTTGCTTTTTATTTGAACATTGATACTTCTTGTTTCCTTTTATGTGTGGATATTTAGATATAAAAAATAGAACAATTTTTAAATATTTTTTAATAATAGTTAATTAATCATAAGAGTTTTAGTACTTTAAAATACAAGTAAAAAACCTTATAACAAAATTTGTCATGATTATTAAAAATATTTGCTTTCTTGAGTATTAACTAGGACGTCAATTTCACGATATTTGTAATCAAAATACATAAATAACAAACTGGACAAAAAAAATTATCTCGGTAGATAAATAATCTTCGGATGATGAAACTGAGAAGTTTGCTTTCGAAAGAAGCATAGAAATCCGTTACAGTTCAGTAAGTAAACTGCATCATGAATGTTTCCTTCAAAAACAAGCGCATTCTAGTGACAGGTGGATGTCAAGGTAAATTGATGTATATAATGTGAAAAAAATGTTAATAATAACTGTAAGCTTTTAAGCAAGAGAGTTATAGTATTTTTTTAAATATCTAATCGTTTTAATTAGTTTATATTAATATATTAAACATCGGAAGGTATTGGCAAGGACACATGTTTGCGATTATCACAACACGGTGGAATAGTAATTGCTCTATCAAACCACCCAGACAATCTGAAAAAGTTATCCGATGAACATCCAGAAATCCAAACTATTTGCGTTGATCTGCTTGACTGGAACTCAACAAGGGCTGCTGTCGAAAAAGTTTTGCCGATAGATTTGTTGGTGAACAACGCAGGTATAGGAACTTTTACCCCCTGTTTAACAGCCACGCCTGAAGACTTCGATCGTACATTTGGAGTAAATGTTAAGGCAATGTTGAACGTTTCTCAAGTGGTAGGACAAAATATGGTTGAAAGAAATGTACCTGGAAGCATTGTTAATTTGTCATCAATAACCAGCCGAGCAGCCATATCAGATAGCGTTATCTATAGTGCTTCTAAAGCTGCAGTTAATATGATAACTAAGTAAGCATTGTTATGCGACAAATTGATACTCGATATATTCTTTAAGATTTTTTTTTATTTTTACGTAGTTATCACGTGTCGTTTATGATATATAATTTTTAACTGCAATCTATAATTTATGTATCTTAAATAGACTTTTATTCTTACAATATCTAGGGTGATGGCACTTGAATTGGGCCCTCACAACATTAGAGTGAATTGCGTACAGCCAACAGTAGTTTTAACAGAATTAGGGAAAGTATTCAGTACCGATGTTAAAAGAAGTGGCACTTTACTAAGAAGAATGTCATTGAACCGTTTTGCAGGTAATTTTACAATTGTTTAATAATTAAATTATTATAATAGACGTAAGGTTTTGTTGATTCTTTAATAAAATAAATTAATATTTTACAGAAACAAATGAAGTAGTCGACGCAGTTGTTTTTCTGCTTGGTGATTGTAGTTCAATGATAACTGGAACTGAACTTCCTGTGGATGGAGGATATCTTTCTACGTAGTAATTTTCATTTTCATTATAAGAGAGTTGATTAAAAATTTATAAAATAACAGTCAAACTAAAGAGTCAAATTGATGTTTAAAAAATATACTGGAAGTTAACGTATCTGCATTAGCACTTGTTTGATATATAGCTGTAACATAATTATACTTTTATCATTTTTTTTAATAAAAATATATATTATTTAATAAACTTCAATTATCATCATTACTATAGTCTTTGAATTTAAGTTTTTTTAGCGGAATTAACAAATGAACCTTGCATCAAAATAAATGTTCAAAAGATGCACATGCAAAAGCATACACTATAATCACGCGATTATACAACTACAATTATCAGTAGTATTTTAAATGATATGTAAAATTTTTAGTCTGATGCAATAAGTATAATTATCTTAATGTTAAACATTTTAAAGACTTGTGGTGATAGCAAAGTGTACGTCTTGGCAACGTAAAAATGTATATGTTTGCTTTATTATCTATCATTTCTTATCAATGCAAACAATAAGATTGTTATTTGTTATTAATATGTTGTTCTGATAACCGTATGATTAGTCAAAGTCAGTCGTCTTCATCATGAACATTTCCTTCGAAAATAAAAGAATCCTCGTAACTGGAGGTTGCCAAGGTAAAATTCCCTAAATAGTATTGAATCACTTAAAAACATCAAAACTCGTCGTTGCCTTTAATTCTACAATAATCTTAAATACCTTTTTCATGTAAAGGCATAGGCAAAGAAGTATGCCTACGTTTATCAAAGTACCACGGCACTGTCATCGCCTTGTCTAATAATAAAGACAATCTCAAACGTTTGTCCGAGACCGATACGAAAATTCAAACAATTTACGTAGATTTACTTGATTGGAATGCAACAAGAGCCGCAATTAAAAGTGTTTTGCCGATCGATTTACTAGTGAACAATGCCGGTGTAGCGATTTTAGCACCCTGTCTATCCGCAACGCCGCAACAATTTGACTGTACTTTCGGCATCAATGTAAAGGCAATGCTAAACGTTTCACAAATAGTAGCGGAAAATATGATTTCCAGGAAAGTGGCAGGTAGTATCGTCAATTTATCATCTCAGGCTGGCGAAGCAGCACTCAAAGATCACGCGGTCTACTGCTCTTCGAAAGCGGCTGTCACAATGTTAACCAAGTTAACGGACTTTCTTTTAACGGTTTCATCCCTTAATTAATTTGATTTAATTATTTTTATGCTTACGTAGGACTTTGGCATTGGAGTTGGGCCCTCACAATATTCGAGTTAACTGTGTACAGCCTACGGTAGTTTTAACCGAATTAGGTAGAAGAATTTGGGGAGAAGAAAAGAAAGCTGCTGTGATGAAAAGTCAAATACCATTAGGACGTTTTGCAGGTAACATTTCATCAACTCATTTATCAATTGAATATTATTATTATTATTCAGTAGAAAAATATTTTTTACACGATTAGATCATATGCATATGTATATATAAAGTTGTTATATTGTAAAGAGAATTATTTTTCTTTTGTGTAGAGCTGGACGAAGTTGTAGATTCAATAGTGTATCTTTTGAGTGACAAAAGTTCAATGATAACTGGCGTCGGTCTTCCAGTCGACGGTGGATTTCTTGTTCATTAAGTGAACAATCAGACCGTTAAAACAAATTATTTTTTTGGTTCTAACGTTTGTTAACGTAACATATTGTACGTCGCTAAATGTAATAAATGTAAAACAATAGTTTATTGATTTGAAAATATTATTTCTTAAGGTGTTTAATACTTCTGAATCAAAGCATTTCTGCTTTTAAATCCACACCTGACAATTTGGGTTTACTCACGACGCCTGACTTGATTAATTTTTGCATCGTAATTATTATTTCCAGACGTGTCACCTTCACAATATTTTTTATCATTATTGCTCGTTAAATTAAAAATAACTCGCACACATACTTACTACCATAATTATCGTTTGAACTTGCCCCTACCCAACTATTTTCACATATCAAACATTCGTGATTCCGACCCCACCTCGAGCTTCATCTGTGCGCTGACGTATCTTCGTCTTTTTCCTTTTAACTTGATGCTCTATAGGTCATAAGCACATCTTTATAGCAGCAACTGTTGTCGCTACGTTAGTCAAGTTTGCTTGGAGCTGCTTCTATTTACAAGATGAATATATCCTTCGAGGGCAAGCGTATCCTTATCACAGGAGCTGGTCAAGGTATGAATCTTAGTTTTCAATTGGTTCCAATAATTAAATGTTAACTTTAGAAAACAAAATCTAATTTGAATTGTTTTAAATGATCATTGTAAGAAAACCTCAGGGTAGTCATGATATTGCATTATATACATTTAAATATATTTATAACTTATTTTCCGACATATTTATCCAATAGTATTAAAGTTATAATCTTGTATTAAATAAATATTTGTAATAGAATTTCTTAAATATTTTTAAATTACAGTTTTTATTGATCAGTTTGAAAAAATTGCTTAAACAGAAAGACAAGCCTTTGAAACTAACTCGTATAAATAATAAATTATTTATAAAATATTCAACACGTGCATTGTAAAGGTTAGAAACGAGTTACAGATATCTTCTGATGCTTGAAGTACATACATAAAATAGTGTAAAGATTTCAATCTGAAGATTTAGCTGCTGATAACTGATTAAGACGTTTTTTTCATATACCGTAAAATTTACGTGTCATTTAATTATAAGTATATATACAATAAGATCTGTAAGAGGCATATAATCGTGTAGGCGCTACGAGCGGGAAATTCAAGAATGTTTATTGGTTGAGCCTTTATATTTTAAATTTAAATTAATAGATTTAACTGTAATAAAAAACAAAAAAATCTAAAAGTAAAACGTTAAAATTTCAATATGTGCTTTTGTTAGAATTACTTATAAAAATCGGTAAGATTAAAAAAAAAATGAGCTATAAATAAATATGAAATTATACTAGTTTATTGAATTTCTAATCAAAGCGTGAAATTTTGATACTTTGGATAGGAATCGGGAAGGATCTATGCTTGCGCTTATCAAAGTCTAAGGCAAGCGTAATCGCTCTATCAAAAACAAAGGAGAACCTCGAGGCCCTGGTGAAGCTTGATCCAGCGATTCAAACCGTCTGCGTGGATTTACGCGACTGGAAAGCAACGCGCAAGGCCGTACAGAGCGTCTTGCCGATCGACCTGTTGGTCAACAATGCCGGTGTCGCCTGTCTAAGGCCCTTTCTCGAAGCTACGCCCGAAGACTGCGATCTGACGTTTGACGTGAACGTCAAGCCGATCGTAAATGTATCCCAAGTCGTTGCCGAGGATTTGATACGGCGTAAGGTAGCCGGTAGCATCGTCAACGTCTCCTCGCAGGCGAGCCACTGTGCACTCAAGGACCACGCGGTATACTGTGCTTCTAAGGGCGCTGTTGATATGCTTACCAAGTATAACTTTTTTCTTCCTTTATTCAACTAATGTTCCGTAAGTAAAATCAAGTACTGATGGGGTTGATTGTTATTTGGCAGGACGATGGCGCTTGAACTTGGTCCTCACAAGATTAGAGTGAATACGGTCAACCCTACGGTGGTAATGACGGAAATGGGAAAGCTCGGATGGAGCGATCCAGCCAAGGCTAAGGAGATGCTTAGTAAAATACCGCTTGGCCGGTTTGCTGGTAAGACTTCGTCGTTCTTGCACGTTCCATCTAAATTATATCGAAATTTAATGGCTTTTTATTTTAATTTATTATGCAAATTTGCTAAGGTAACAAACGATATGTTTTGAATATTTTTGGTTTGCAGAGGTCGATGAAGTAAACGACGCTATAATATTTCTCCTGAGCGATCACAGTTCAATGACAACAGGTGCAGCATTTCCTGTTGAAGGTGGTTTTCTTGCTACGTAATAGAACAAATTTGAATTATTTCATGTGTAATTGATTGTCAATCATTTTATATTGATTTGTATACTTTTCATGCGATACTATAAAGATAAAATTATTTTTGTACCTAGATGTAAAAAAGGAAAATAAGTCAAGAGTCACTATATTTTAGGAACTTTTAATGACATATATATATATAAAGCTATTGAAAAAGTTGGATTACATACATATCAATTATTTTCAATTAAAATTTTACAACAAAAATTAACATTTTTTTTGTATTCGATAAGCTAAGATTTAAAATGTCAGTTGTTATTGCACAAACACTGAAGTCAGAGATCATCTCAACTCATATCTGCGATAAATTAATAAAAATAACTTTAGTTTTAAAAATCAGTATTCTGGTTTTTAATTAAACTCTAATACATTTGTAATTTGATTTAAAAGTTCTCGATTTTGAAAATTCTAGAATAAAACTGCATACTGTTCAAATAATTAAAGCTGCTGTCAAATTATTTAAAAAAATATATTTTTCTCCAAAATAATAAAATTGCAAATAAGAAATTTTAATGAAATTTTAATTATACGAAATAAATAAAAATGTTAGCAGTACTTAGCTGAAGTATAATAAATAATTGCAACTGAGGTAGTAGACAAAGGAGCAAATAAGGATACAGGAACAATTAATTTTGGCAATTAAACTTGTTTTCTTTTTATTTCACAGCATATAAATTCAATTTTACGAAATATATTTTATTTTTACTATCAAGGGTAAAAGTATGACACCATTCAATGACATAACTTTTTAAATCTAGACATCCCACTGTCAAGTTAAAATATGTAATTTTAAATGACAACTCTTCTTAATGTTTTTTGTTTTTCACTTCTTTTTTTTAATTAATATCGTTGAATAATCATCGTCATTGATCCTAACATTCATACATTATAATTTCACATATTCTTGTCGCACTGCAGTCCATCATGTGTCTTCGCTTACACAACGATACAATGCATTTCAAACGAAGCAATGCAATCGGTATCGCACATCTCAAACTACATTGTGAAAACAAAAAAACCGCTATAATGTACTGCTGCAAAGACGTGTAAAATTAATGTCGTCAATCATAAGAAAAACTAGTGATACACGTGTAAATCAAAATGTAAAAATAAAGAAAGAAAAAAATCAAGGCATGTGCGCTAGCCGAGTCTGTCTTTATTATCGAAAAAAATCAAAGTGTAACGACTGCAAGGCTTCGCTCGCATATTCATATTTATATATTTATATATCCAGACTTGGAACTCTTAAGGGGAAGGGATAGATGTTGGGTGAGGGAGGGATAGGGAAAGACGGGGAAGGTAGAGAGGAGGGCAAATGCGCAACACAATCATTACAAAAGTTCTCGTGAACACACGCACGCATACGCTGGGATTAATTTGTGTTAGCCTTATCATTTATTTTTGTTTTTTTTAAATTTTCGTTTTCTATCATCATCATCATTATCACCTTATGCTATAGAATTTCTTTTCGTCTTTCACTCTCGTTTACTCGTTGCGTGAACGCTCTCTGGCCGCGGAAAGAATAAAACTCGATTGCAACTGACAGTTCAAGCGCATACGCGTTGGCAGATAGAGGGAGGATGGAGAGAGACGGCGAGCGAAAATTCTCGTTGAAATGCGAGCGAACGCGCAGTCTCTCTCGTGCTATTTTATACAACAACCCAATCGCCCGTCTCTTTCTCGCTCGGCATACACTGAGTTATCTCTCCCTTATTAGCTTCGTCCCTAGCACAACACGCTCTTCTTTGTTATCCTCGTCGTAAACCTGACTCCCTAGTCCTCGTTCCCTTTCGTTTTTTTCACTATGTATATATGTATACTTTGGAAGCGCGTAAAAATCTATATAAAAAAGTCGAACAAATGCCAGCGCCCGGCCGACGTTTTTCCACTAGAATATTTTCTTCCAGGCATCGTCTCTTCCTCTCGACCGAGGTATCGTCACGGCACTCTTTTTTTCTCTCTTTCTTGCGCTTCTTTCTTTACTTGTTTATTATATTTTCAGTTATTTACGCCGTAACCCGCTAGGAGGCTTGGCCGCACCAAATTTCCATTGCAAACACACGCACGCACGCTCACGCATACATTTACAGAAACAGACAGGCAGAGAGACTCGCTTGTCTCAACAATCAAATAATTTCGCTTCTCTCATACACACATACGTACTGCAGAATGGTGCACACACATCGTTATCAGTACATACGTGTATACGTAGGCCTCACCGCCTGTGAGTCCGTTTTACAACGCCACGAATAATATATGTATATAATTCTCTTTTTTGCTCGCACATAGTTTATTTTTGACGTATAAAAAAGAAGGGTGGATGACGAAGGTAACGAGGAAGGTAAGGGAGCGACTGCTCGGGTTGAAATTTAGAAATGGGCAGCGGGTGAGGGTAACGAGCGAGACATCCAAAGCTCGTGAGCACAAGTTGCTGGCCTCACATCGACATCTCTTCGTCTTATTTATTTTCACTCTTATTATTCACTTTACGTTTTTTTTCATTATTTTAATCTTTTTTTCTCTTTAGAATTGTCTATCGTTCTTATGATCATTCGACATTCTAAGTAAAGATTATCGCAAAAATTTCACTTTCTTTTATTATCGCTCATTACCGCTATTATTTTCGTCAAAGCCAATCATCGTTTGTCTTTCTGTCTCTCATTCGCTTCTTTTTTTCTTTTCTTTGCTTCATCATTTTTTGTTTTTTTAATACCTTACTATTTATATATTTATATTTATAATTATTATTTATAATCTTATGTATAATAATGTATAATCTTTTTTGTCTTCATAGGCGCGTGTGCTAGTGAAAATAACCGCTGCCAGTCTCCGTCGGTTTGTATGTAGGTATAACGTGTACGCACCCATGTACATGAAGTATGTGTGAGTGTTTGTGTCGTGTATGTGTACAGGTGTAAATGTGCGCGGGTAACACTGTACGCGAAAAATGAGTGTCCCCGACGCCCCGACCCCGTTACGATCGCACACGCGTGTAGTAGTAGTAGTCGTTTAATAGTAGTAGTTCAAGCCGTTCGAGGCCAGTGTCCCTCGAGCTTGCACAGCTCCTGAGCGGTGGCTGGTGTGTGTGTGTATATATATATATATATAGATGTATGTTTATATATATATATATACACGTCTCCCTTTCCCACTCCCCCTACTCCTTTTACTTGCGAGCGTATCGATTGTGTGCCAGCTGTTGCTGCTGTAGCTGCTGCTGTTGCTGTTGCTGCTGCTGCTGCTGCTGTTGGCTTATTTGTTGTGCTGAACGCTTGCCCGCCTGGCCGCCAGGTTGGGTGCTACCATTGCCGTCGCATTGGCGCTTCCAAAACAAAAGACACAAAGAAAAATAGCGACATTAGCGCGCCACCGAGCTTTGCTAGTCGATATATGACGAATTTAATTGTGTTCTTTTTTTCTCTTATTTACAACAAGAAATAAAATTTAACAGATGCTTTTTGTTACTTTAACGCGACACGATCCTATGGTTAAATGAACACTTCGCTTCTTCGTCTCTTCCAGTCTGTTTTAACGTCTGTTTGTTTGTTTGTTCGTTGATTGGTTGGATGGTATAGATCATTCGGAATTGCACTTACAATAACATGTGTACATATGAGTGGTCACTTAAAAATCTACATTCATGGTATTCACGCGATAAGAGTTATTAAGGAAAAAGTAGCTTAAGCTCGACTGGATTATTGAAAACTTATTGTCCATGTGGTCAGTTAGTTATTTTAATAAGCTGTTTATGTACATATACAAATTACAAAGTAACCACTACAATAATTATGAAATCTATACGAAAAAAAAGGTAGCAGGAGAATCAATGTAACGTATTAGATGTATTTAAATGTGAGTACGGAAAACAAAGAGCATCCGTTGTGTGCAGCTCTCACGAAGCTTGCTGCCATCAAGTACGAATAACTATTTATCTATAATTGTCATATTTCAACTGCACATTTCATTCCGCTATTACGTTATCTCATACTTAAGTTCTAATTATTTATTTAACGATTTACTTTTGTTAATGCTTGCATTCTCTCTCTATCTCTCTCACACACACATACACACTTTCTTATGAAGATGATACTCTGTCATTAGTGATTCTCTTTACTCATTGACGATAAGCTATTTGAATAATTTTTATAAATTTTCTTATTTTTTTCAATTCTTACATATTTATTAAGCTTGCAAGTTTACTACTAAAATGTAAAGATTTTTAGTTCATTTAAGAAATGATAGCGAAATTACAAAGATGTTTCTGAAAATCATTGCGAGTATAATCAAGCACAACAGATACGCATAAAAATAATAACGGTAGTCTTTTATAAATAAAGAAAAAGAATAATTAATTCGATATAATAAGCTTCACTAATAAAATAATTTTTAGAAATGAAAATTTTATAAGCTCCATCGCCAAATTGAGAAGTTCGAGAAAAGACAATCGCACAAGGGTATAATCGCTGATGAAATACGTCGGCGATTTCCTTGCTGTGGAACACGAAAGAATTACGTCTATCTGACCTTGCGTGAACCAAGGAAATGTCACCCTTCTCCCTGTATCCCTTTCGTTTATTAATACATCTTCTCTCCCATATATAGTGCATTTCTTAAAATTTCTCTCCATCTTTCTTTGCCTCTATTTCATTCTTTATCTTTCTTTCTTTCTTTATCTCTTTTTCTTTCTCTCTCTCTGTCTCTCTCTCTCTCTTTTCTCTCTCTCTCCGTCTCTTTTTCTATCTCGGCCTCGTCGCTCAGCTCTCGCCCGGATATTTGCATGTGCACATGTATATCTATATACATACGTACGTGCGATTTTGACTCACGAGCGCGTGGCCTACTTAAGCCCGTTAGTTTTCGGTCTACCTGAAAAATCAACGAAAACAAAATACACAAAAAAAGGCTTGCTCTTGGGGCCGGGCAACAGTTTTACGATATAATTTAAAGTTTTTCATAAAAAGAATATTAACCAAGATTTTTTAGAAAATCCAAAAGTAAAGAACAAACCAAATAGTTGTGCCGAGACCAAAAGCGTCGATTCGGTATACGAGATACTTAGTTTACCACCAACTGTGTTTATTTTTACTCGGAAAATCGAGTAAGATGAGGTACCCTGCTGTGCTCCCCAGGTTAAAAAGCCATCGGCATGCAAAACCAGTAAAGAGGTCTTTTACATTCAACGAAAGAATATTTTAAAAGAGTCATATTTATTTTTTGTTAAACTTTTTAGTTATTAACTAGTCGAATTTATAAACCCTGGTAGAAATTGTACTTGATGGATCGAACACGATATACTTTAAACTAAAATAACCTGTTTTTTCTTAATTTAGTCTACTGTATTAAATTAAACCACATGCAATGTATATTTGTGTATTACTCAAAATATTGAGATGATAATTTTTGTAGAACCATATTTTTTAAAGTCTCCGAAATAAGCTATAAGTAGAATTACATTTTTCAAATTACTAAAAGTGCTTGTTCAATAGTTTTTTGCATTACGAGTTTTTGCAGCGTGATGAAGATATTTCAACGTCATAAACAAATAAACTTATTTAATTACGTTATTATGTTTATAATAGTACAACAGCAATAATTTTTTTAGTTAACACAAATTATGCAGCGAGTTGAAATGAATTGTTATCAATTACTCAAAAAATACAAAAATAAGAGTCTATTTTCGAAACTACCCTTTAAACATATCGCGTCCATCTATCTACCTCAAGTATTAGCCCAAGTTACTCAAACAACAATTAAATATTTTTAAAAGCATATGATGAAATTAGCGTACTATCTTTTAATTTTCCAAATTCATACTGGTATTACTATGAGTGACATGATTTGTATTTTAATTTATAGCAATCAAAGTGAGTGCCAATTAAAAAACGTAACTTATAAATATAAAAATAAAAGAGTGAAAACTGATGAAGATATTAAAAAGTCACGGTCATCCGTATCCAGGACGTTAGAAGTAAGAGAAAGAGAGAGAGAGAGAGAGAGAGAGAGAGACGCAGTTATTCCATCACCATGAGAGCCAAAGAGAAAAAAATAAGGCTGAGAAAGGGAAAGACAGACAAAAAGACGACAGAGACAGAGCCTGCATGTGAAGCTTGATAAAATCAATCGTAAAAGCAACTCACTTGGATTTGGGTGGCATGTCACCAACGCCCGCCGCTGCAGCTGCCGCAGCTGCGTTACCGCGATGCGTCAGTCGCACACTGACCCTTCGCTCCTGTCCGACACCTCCGGTAACTGAAAAGATATCATTAATAATACAGATTGAGATTAAAATGCCCTTCGATCAGTAAATAAAAGTTAAACGCGTAATCGCTCGCTTTCGTTTGTCAACGTTAACATAGGTTCTTCCTCACCTTACTTGCAGCGCCTACATGGCTACAAGGTGTCCTTGAGCCATGAGAATTTACTATCTTTTTCGCTGCTTTTTCTCAGAAGGAAGAACCTTTGCTCTCTTTCTTATTTATAAATACAATTGGGCATTTTTTACGGCAAATTTTTTGTTTATGCTTGTTTTTTGATGAATAATGAAAAAGAAAAATTTCGTGGTAAAAGGGAATGCTTGTTGATTACACTTTATGATACATTTGATGATTATTTTAGTTAAAAAAGCAAAATAGCTACTACATCTGCAACAAAAAATATTTTTAGTATATAATTTTAATAATTTTGAAAAGTCAGTAATAAAAATATATAAAATACCCAATTTAAATGTTATTGTACAAAGTTTTCTAAAGAAACTATTGTCAAAGTAAAAAGGAAAAAAAATTATAAAAAATTTTAACGTATATTTTACGACTATAAACGTACTTTTTCACACATAGTACATTTCAAACACAGTAGGTCGAAAGACGTAATAATTTTTTAATGAAAAATGTGTAGAAAAAATAATTAAACAAAAAAATACAGAAAATTAATAGAAAGGATAAAAGTAAAAGACACTCAAAAGTAGAAAAAGACAGTGCTGAAAATACGTTGTATATTATACCCACCGTCATTTACCCCACACCACTTAAAAAATGCAATAATGTTGGCACTAGCGTGGAATGAGCTTCCGTTGCTGACATTACAAATGCATAACTTGAACTGATACTTGCAATAAATTTATTTTTTCACTTTTCTATTTTTTTATAAATTTTTTTTTAGATTTTTGTCATATAGTTCATTATAATGTAAGATTAATTATATTAATTTTGATATATCAAATGATAATGAAACGTACATTTTGGTCAACGTGAATTTTGCAAGTGTTGGTTAACAAACAAGAGTTAATTATCGTTAATATATCTTACATTATAAAGACAACGGCAAGGATGATCTTTCACGCTTGGCCATTGAAATGGAAAAATTAATAGGCATAAAATTAATCGAATAAGCTAAATAGTAATTGTGAATGCAAAAGAAAAATAATGAAGGCGCCGCTATTTATGATATAGATTATACAAATAATGCAGTGCTCGATTAGAATTTCTTTTCTTTTTCTTTTTTAATACAGCAATGCTTACTGGTTAACAAGAAAATCAGTAAAAATGCACATGAAAAAGAGATATTATAATATAATATTTAAAAGAGGCAGCAGGTTCGTCCAAGATTCTTTAATGTGTACTTGACAATACTATTTTAGCATGCCAATAACGTCATTTTTAAATATCTTGGCAAAAAAAATTATAAAAATGTCGTTTGAAATAAAGTAAGTAATTAAATAAAAAATGAAATAAGTTAAAATGAAAATTAATTGTATAAATGAATCTCAAAAGAACCGGGTTGTACCTTTTTATCTATGTGCAAACGCGTTGGTTTTTCCATTCAAGCCAAGTGAGAGAGAAAATTTTGAAATGAGTGGTATAAATAAATAAAAAAAGGCCAGTCCTTGAATGGAAAAACATTTATTTCTATTTTCCTTCTCAGCTTTATCATAATATGGAACAGTCTATAATTTTATAATTCAAAAAAGAAAAACATTATTACAATAGGAAACGAGAGAGGCGTAATAAAGAAAAAAAGTATTCCTTCATTTAAAGAAAAAAATAAAGAACAAAAAGAAGAAACAAAGAGGAAATCATATATAGAGAAAAAATTAAACAAGTAGTAATGTAAAGTAAAGGAAAACCCGAAAATAATTTAAAGCTAGCAGTAGGTTGCAATGGCAGTGTTTTCGTTTGTTCGTGACGACATTAACAACGACGACGAAACAACGACAACAACGTCGATCTGTAAGTGCTCGATTTCGTTACGTTATGGAACGACAGTCAGCATCACATTCACACTCTCGTCCCATAAATCCAAGTGTGTGGCTGTGTAGTGTTATATAAAAATATCAACGCGAGTATATGTCGTTGAAAAACTCCTAGAATTAAATACTTCTCTCATTCTTACAATTTGTTCGATATGACACATGATATAGTCGAATCGCATCTGGTGATAATGGCGCGAGAGGGAGGGACGTATAATAGCACCGCTGTGTATATATTGGTTGCCTATCGTACTTCGGTGGGTAGAAGAAGCAGTTTGTGTGTCTATTATCTCTACATATCTTAAACTTTGGTAAACGTAAGAGCTGATGTGGTCTTCTGTTCAGACCTCCCCTCTTCCTCCTTCTTATTTGTTTGTATAATTGATTAAGCCGCGTATTATTATGTCCCTCGCGCGTTTGGTTAATCACAGAATAAAAAGGAGTTGGTAGGAGCTAGTAAAAACGTAAAAAAAACGCGATGAATAAGTCACGATAACGGTAAAAAAGTGCGCAAAGGAGGAGTTTAAACGAGAAAAATGAGCCGATCAATCGAAAAATACGATAATAATAATGATGATGAATATGGCATTGGTTATGAGAATGACAATCGTTGGGATTAGACAGCGCTAAACACGATTTATTTCAGTTCTGTTGGCTTTTTGACTTTCGTTTAATCGTTAAATATCCATTAGAAATGTCTGTCGCGAGAAATTAGAAATAAAAATATACTTGGCGAGATTGATTAATTCTTATAATTTTGAACTAATTAAGACTTACTCGATTGTTAAAAAGCGAACTTTTTTGTTTAACGAATACCGATGAGATCATTATCTTTATTTTTCTTTTATATTTCTGTAGTTTAAAAAGACGAGACATTACGACGCTAAAACTATAATAGACAAAAATTGCATTATTTTCGCGATCAGTCTGTTATAGTCGATACGACAAAACCCAAAGTGTGCTGAAAGTAGCACTTATAAAGATAACAAAGGACATTAGAGTACAGAGAAAAAAAATTAACCATAAATAAAAGTTAAATAACCATCATCGACTTGTACCCCTTAAGATAAGATGTAGAAACAGAAGAAATAATAGCTTTCCTTGCCGACGCAAAGAAAGCTTTGTCGAGTCTGTACTCTATAGTCAAAATCCAAATTCATTGTCGATCAATCAATAAAAGCTATGTGACGAAGCGGCGCGTACGTCAGCAATTTAATCCTTTCCGTGAAATTACAGGTAGCTCATTTCACCTATATACGAGCGCATCTTAACCGGTTGCGCGTCTCTATTTTCTTCGTCTTACACAATATTACTGGTGTCGCGGAATAATGACGGGGCCACAAGCCTTACGTACAAACACGCAACAATAAAACGCACGACTAATACAACTAAATATCGCTATTGTATAAAGTAATAATAATAATAATAATAATAATAATAATAATAATAATAATAATAATAATAGGAGTGATAATGATAATATAGCACGATAAAGTTAAAACCAAAAATCTTACATAACTAATGAAATGGTAAAGCTAGCATTAATGTGTATTAACGTTAAGTTATAGTTAGTCGGAGTAAATGTAGCCTTTAATCAGGACACCACAAGAAATATAATAACGATTGATGCTTCATAGGAAGTATTCGGAATACAATATTACAATGACGTTTTAACGTTTGTTTAGAAAAACACAAATAATAATGATAATAATAATAATAGTAATAATAATAATAATACTAATAATAATAATTTATACGATCGCACGCGAGCAACAGCAGTAATCAGGGCAATAACAGCAGCAGCTGCAACAGCCACAGCAGCACTTTCTCTTTAAACGCAGATGCAAACGAAGACATCAAGCAGTATGCCCTTAAGGATGTCGAGTTTGCCTTGGGGCTTGGAATGGCCGAAAGAGGAATCGCTGATTGAATCACGGTCAACCTTCTTGATCCAGCCAAGGCAGCGGTCCCAACTCTGCTCTCCAGCAGCACTGCAATCTGCGGCTCGGCTCTTATCCACTTGATGTTGCTTACAGAGCCTGCCCAACTGGCTGATCGAGTAACCGATCTCTAAGCTGTCTTTATTGGCGCTATTGCTGCCAAGGCAGGTCGACCGGGCCGAATCGTTCTCATACTCCTCATCCTCGTCGTCGTCTTCGTCAGGAGCGTCGTAACCTTGGCGCGAAGCCTGGCCCAAAAGATCATCCTCGTCCCGAGTGGTAGCAAACGGCCGAATCGCACTGTTGAGACTGCCTGGGCCACATCTATCCAAGCCAACCACCGCGGCTGCTGCTAGTTCCCGCGCGCTCCGCTCGCGCGGTGGCTTGGCTAAAAAATGGAAGCTGCGTCCAATGCGCTGGAGTATACTGGGTCGCTGGGAGCTGAACTTTCCACCCGTCGAATCTAGGCTCTTCTGTTTGCGATGTTTGGCGGCCGCAGCGATTGCTTCATGCCCCTCGTCCGACAGAAGATCCATGCTTCGGGCTTCAAGCGGCACCGTAGCCCAGCCGCGATCCAGCGACTCCAAACTCTTGTGTGCCTTTTCGCGCGATCGGAAGGAGGAGAGGTTGCGCCGGCGTAGCAGCGACGGAGCCGCCGCACTGCTCTCCTGCAGCAGGTCGTTGCTGCTCTTACGGAAGATCTCGCCCTCCTTCTCCGTGAATTCAACGTTGCCCGAGCGTGGCCGGGACTGCTGCTGCTGCTGACTTTGCCGGCGTTCGACACTGCCGAAGCAGCTGATGCCTCCTCCACCAGCGCTGCTTCCAGCCTCGCCGAGCTGCTGCTGCTTTGCGCGGTCTAGCTCTTTCTCAGTTTTATGCCCATGAAAAAAATACGTCTGTTTGTCGTGCTGGCGCTGCTCGGGATCCGCGTGCTCGGGCAGCAGGTGCTCTTGAGCACGCGACTGCTGCTGCTGCTGCCGCTGGAAGCGCTGCTGTTCGGTATGGCTCGGACTCGCCAGGTTCGCAGACGTTGAGCCGTAATCACGGCGCTGCTCGAGGCTCAGACTCGCGAGTTCGAGTGCAGAGGGCTCCGGCCGAGAAGCCGCACCGACGCCGAGGGCAGCCGACGATTTGAAGGTGCTAAAGTGGCAAGCTGTCGCGGCCGCCATCGGCGTCGGTTGCTGCTGCTGAGGCTGAAACTGCTGCTGCTGCTTAGGAGTGCTCGGTACGCACGAAGCCGAGGGTTGCTGCTGCTGCTGCTGTTGGCCGCTGCCGGCGCCGGCACCACCGCCAGTGCGCAACTCCCTGTATAGGTGTGTGCTTGATACTTGTTGTGCGTTACCTTGGAGCTCGCTCTTGTCTGGTCCGTCGCCAATCTGCTGCACAGCATCCACCCCGGCGTCGACCGCGTACTTGTTCTGTTGCTGCTGGTGCTGCTGCTGTTGATGTTGCTGTCGACCACGGGCTGAGGTACCAACCAGACCTGCTCCCACTCCACCACCGACGCCACCGGACGTAGCATTCGCCAGGCACTGGCGCGTGTATGGCCTGAAACTTTGCGAGGTCAGCGCACATGCGTCCTCCATTCTTTCACTCTTGCTTTTTAACGTTCTATCTCTCACACGCTCTCTCTCTCTCTCTCTCTCTCTCTCTCTCTCTCTCTCTCTCTTTCTCTCTCTTTCTCTTTTCTTCGCTCACTTTCTCATTCAGTTTATTTTTTTTTCAGATTTTTCATCGATTTATCAGTTTATTCATACAAAAGGGGAATATATCTTTTAACTCCACTTTTCTTATCATTTGCACCTATATTTGTTGGATGATGATTAAATAAAATCGTTGGGAAAGTCTTTAATTGTAGTTCACTTTTTTTAATTATATAAAATTTTTTACTTATTTATAACTTTTACTTATTAACAAACTATGCAAGTGATGAACATGTAAATGTATTGATGAATCATTTTAATGCTTTTTGAGCTAATGGTAGAGAGGGTTTGAAAGAATGAGAAAAATGAAAACAGAAATGCTTTTTCGATTAAAAAGTTCTATTTATGTAATTCTTATTTATAACACAATTGTTTTTCATTGTACAGTACACACATTTTATGAGTAATTGTGATGTGGTGACAAGAACAAGTAAATTTAAGAGGGTTGCTCACGTACAATTATTAATAGAATTATTTTAATAAATGAATGCACTGTAACTATTCTGGTTTCAAACTTAATTGATTTATCAAGTGCATTTCTGGTGCTGTGTGAAATAGATTATGAATAAACAAAATCAAAATTTTCTAGACAAGAACAACCCTTTAACAAAACAAAAATAAATTTGTTAGTAATGTTATGACTAAATCGTTAAAAGAACTTACATAAACTACATCATATTAACAAAACAGTAACTAAAAAACAGAATTAAAGAAAGTCATGAATAATTATGATTAATTCACATGTGTGAGAAAAAAAAAGAAATACATGAATGACACGAAGATAAAAGAAAAAAAAAGAAGAAAATGAAAATCAAAGCTGGAGATAAGCTATCATTATTCGGTAAAAGATGCCCGTTAGTTGAGGTACATTTGTCTACTCCAAAGAGAATTTCTATGATCTCTTTCGTTATGGATCAGTCGGAGTAATAGTAATGGTAGTAGTGGTGGTGGTTGGTAGTGATAAAAGCCAAAAGGGGAAAAAAGCCGTAGAAGATACTCATCTAGATTGGCATGTAACTCTCTAGCACACCGGACCTGGGCGGTCCACGTGAAAGAGAGACAGACAGACAGAGAGTGAGACAGTTGGACGAATGAGAAGAAGGGATGGCGCTGCCGAGAATAGAAGAAGATAGCAGTGCGCCTCTCATCACATTAACACCGAGAGATGACCAAACTATTTATAAACACGCAAGGGACGTTCGTTGCAGGGAACGCTCGCCGACGCTTTCCTGCTGATTTTATTGCATCATCAAAAGACCTGTATGATTTTGCCCGAGGCGCAGCGCGCGCGCGCTCGTACACACGCACACACGCAGTCCCCGGGTGGAAAGAGGAGTCTTTTACAGTTCTCCCCTTAGGAGGTTTAGACGCTGGCGTACTGACCTCGATCGGTGCTCCTGCTCGTTGTTGCCGAGGGCCGGGTTTCCCGGTTGCTGCTGAGAGTGTGCCGCGGCAGCGGCAGCCGCAGCCGCGGCCGCGGCGGCCGAGTGCTGCTGCGAGGTCAGTGGCAATGCTGCCGGCTGCCTTGCATTACCAAACTTCAGCATGTTCCAGTCAAACACGTAGTCGTACGTAAAACTCTGACTGTGAAACAGCGTGCGGAACAGGTGGCGAAGATAAGAATAGTCTGGCTTATCCTCAAACCGCAGGTCCTTACAATATCTCAGGTACGTCGCGAATTCCACTGGAATTTCCGTCCATTGATGAGTGTTAATCTTTATACTGTTGTTAATCATTAATTAATAATAAGACAATGTGTGAATTACCTGGGTAACCTTTGCACAACTCCTCGATCGGCGTCGACATTTTCTTTTCCGAGATTCGCTCGTACTTTTGTCTTTTCGTAGCAGCTTTCAGACCCTGCCAAGGAAGACTACCTCGGTTAAAGTACATAAGTACGTAACCCAACGATTCAAGATCATCTCTTCTCGACTGTTCAACTCCAAGGTGTGTGTTTACGCTCGCATATCTGTAAACATACGGGTAATTTAATTATTATTGATGACGCAATAAACGTTATATTTGAATTCCAAAAGTAGTTTATATATTACCTTGCTGTGCCCGTAAGATTTTTGTTTTCCCGGTAAGGTATGTGTTTATTGGTTCGTCCATCGCGGTATTTTTTCGCTAATCCAAAATCTATAATGTACACGAGATTGCCTTTTTTCCCCAGCCCCATCAGAAAATTATCTGGCTTGATATCCCGATGGATGAAATTACGACTATGTATAAAATCCGTTCTACTTATCTAAAAAAACACAAATATTAAGGAATTTAAAATTAATAAAAAAACTTTAATGAATATTTAAAGAAATGGTAGAAGTGAAAATACAATCTACTGTTAAAAACTAGTTTTTAACAGTATGGTGTAATGAAGGAAGAATATGTTTGACTGTTGATATCAATTATACAGATATGACTTGTGAATGTAGTCATGACGCATCTTATGAGGTCAATAGCTGGGTTGTTACTGATAATAAATGAAAGAATTATTTTTTTTGTAAATGACATGTAAGGTGTTTATACATTGTATTCACAGAATTGTATGTTGTGTTTAAGGTCAAAATTGAGTTGTAAAATTTCTTTTCTATTGTGCGATTAAATTGAAAAATTCAATTTCTTTTTAGAAAGTACTATTTCTGAGAATCATTTAAGTGAATTGTTCATCAACACACTAATACAAATATGGTAGTTACATTCAATTAGGCATTATTTGTTTCTTGAAGATAAGAAACTGAAATAAAAGTATAAGGCTAAAACTTTCTATTGTTTCTTTAAAAAAAAAAATTAAATGTATCAAATAAAGCAGAACAATCTCAACTATAGCTTATTTTTACAGGTTAAATAAAATAATTAAAGTCATAAACATCAAAACACGTTTTACTTATTTCATTTTGGAATACTTTGTTAGAAATTAATTATGTCCAATTTGAAATTCTATTTTTTTTTAATTTTTCATTTAAAAAAGTATTGTGTCAGATAAAGATCTGTGCAAAGCATGCTAAGTAGAGCATATTTATGATGAAGTTACATAGGCATTTATACTTTGTATATTGAAAGTAAAACTAGAATTCTAGAAGAATCTGTCTTTGTCAGTGCTTAAAAGGGAATAGTAAAATGTAAGAAGTAGAGAGCCATCTTACCAGCTGATCAGCAAGTAGCAGAACAGTCTTGAGAGAGAAGCGTCTTGAACAAAAATTGAAAAGATCCTCCAGTGAGGGACCCAATAGCTCCATTACCATGACATTGTAGTCTCCTTCTGAGCCGCACCACTTTATGGTAGGTATTCCAACTATTCAAACAGATACGTTAAAAAGACAAAATGAACAAGTTTAATTTGTAAGCCAGCAGGCATTGGCTGAAAGACAAAGAAAAGGTAGAGGTAGGAAAGAAGAGCAGAAGAAGCTGACGCACCTCCACCCTGCATCATCTTGTAAAATTTGGACTCTATGTGGAGCTGCGGATGCCTGGTTTTGATGCATTCCAGCTTAATGGCGACTTCCTCACCCGTAGAGATGTTTGTTCCTATGAGTAAGAAATTAAGAATGTAGCCAAATGAGAGAAGAAGAAATCTGGGGCAGGGAGAATCGAAGGGTAGGGGGGATGGAAAAGCTTACCTAAATAAATGTCGCCAAAGGAGCCGCTGCCGATCTTGCGGCCGAGCCGGTACTTGTTGCCGACGCGCAGCTCCATTGTCGCGCTGGTGGCGGTGGCGGTCGTCGTCGTCGTCGTAGCGGGTGCTGTTGCCGCGTTGGTGGCCGTTTTGGCGGCGCTTCTGCTCCGGATGCTGGTCCTCGTGTTCGGGCTGCTTGGCCGAGGGCTTAGTCCTCAGGCTGCTGTTGCTGGGCTAGTCCTGTGCTGCAGGGCGGCTCGTGTCGAGAGGGGCCCTCGACGCGGCGGCAGTGTCAGCCTCTCCGAGCTGGGAGTTTGGGCTGGTGGTGCTGCTGCTCCTGGTGGTGGTGCGCTGCTCGGGGCCGTGGAGGCGCGCGCGCGCGCTCCCGCTCTCGGTTAGGCGAGGCTGCGTACAGCCCGGGCGACCGACTGCTGGTGCAGCTGATAAGTTGGCCGTGGCAGCTCCTGCCTCGACTGGACGGGCTCCATCACGCTCGGCGGCGCGCGCGCTGCTGCTGTGCTGCTGCTGCTGTGCTGCTGTTCGGCTGGCGGGGGGCAGCGGGACTGCTACGACCGCCGCGGGGACACGGGGCGGGATGGAGGGAGGCAGGAGAGCGAGCCAAAGTTGAGGGTTTCTTATCCTCCTCCTCGGACGGCTTCCCCGGGAGCTAGAGCCCGAGCTCGCCGCTGCTGATGGAGTAGCAGCAGCGACGTCGGCGCTGGCAGGGAGCAGCGAGTTCTCGGCTGGCGGCCCTCGACGCACCGTCGGCCGTGCACGCTGGCTCCGTAGGCTTCGCTCCTCGTTTGCGCCGTAGTTGCGCTGGGCAGCGTGCGCGCACGAGGGGAAGGAGGCCAAGGGCCGAGGCCGCCGCTGATGCTCTTCCTCGAGCGCTGGCTTCGGCTCGCTCGCCGCTCTTTCTTCGCGTTCTCTTCTCTTTCGCTGGTCTGCCTTTGCGCACCAGCCGCGCGCCACGGCACTCGTCCGACACTCCGACTCCGAACACTACTGGACTTCTGGACGCACACAGTCACGGGCCGTACCCTAGCCTCTTTCAAGGGGAGCGAAGGGGGGGCTCCCGTCTCCTCCAGGCCCGTTTTCCGTCTCGCTCGCTCTCCTCCTTGCGCCGCGACGTTTCGCGCTCTTCTCCTCGTTTCTCGGTGTCGTCGTCGTCGTCGCCGTCGCCGTCTTCCGCGAAGTTCAGCAGCGTTGGTCCATCCAATCGACGAACACACAGACTGAGGGCGCCACTTACCGCTAAGCTCGCCGCCGTGCCGTCTCTCTTTTCTCCACTCGCTTATGTATACGCGCGCTTATCTCTACGTGTGTGCGTGCGGTGCGAAGTGCTCTGTTGCCACATCTAGAGCGTGATAGGGACAGACCGAAAGAGAGAGAGAGAGAGAGAGAGAGAGAGAGAGAAGGAGACGCACATCTACGAGCGCCACCGCGGCTTTCGTGGAAAGCCCTTTTTTTCGTCCCTCGCTCCTTCTCGCGCGATCACGCCGGGCTGAAATGAAAGAGAGACAGAGAAAGAGATAAAAGGCCGTGTGTTGGCTACTCTCTGTCGCGATGATTCTCCACTTTTACTTGAGCCTACCCCATCGGACTGCTATGGTACACTTCTCAATGAATTACCTATCTGGCTAGGGCGCTACTATTATGCTCCGAGCACTCTCAGCCTACAGTCCGCTGTGGCGTTGGAATTTGGGGTCTCGACATTGTCGGCTTTTTTTGGCTTTTGTGTGAGAGCGGTGTATGTATGGTCTTTCTTTTTCGCTTTCCACCATCTTATTGGGAAAGAGCGCGATGCCCGCCGAGATTAGTCAATACCTCCCTCCCTCTCAAATCCCCTGCCGCTCCTACGGTATTATAAGGCCTTTAAACTCTCCCTCCCCCTCTCCATCTCCCTCTCTCTCTCTCTCTCTCTCTCTCTCTCTCTCTCTCTCTCTCTCTCTCTTTCTTTCTCTCTTTGTGGTATTTGCTTATGCACTTGCGTCGATGCCCTCGATATGTACATACTTATGTACCTGCGAGTTTCGTTTTTGCTTGTAAAAGTGACATACTTGATCAGAAGCAATCCCGAAGAAAAACAACATCGATAAAAGTACAAAGTTTTTCTAAGGCGATCGTACAAAAGGAATTGTATAAGGAGTTACCCAGCAGATTGGATTAATTGCCAATTCCAATAATAGGGTAATGTGTATTTCGCTAATTACAGCTTTTTAAAAACTCATCATTTAAAATTAATCACCGATTTGAAATACCCGCCAAAATGGTTAGTTTCTTTTGTATGTGTGTCTATCTTTTTATCGCTAAGCTATGATATAACTGTTGTTTTGATTTTTATTAATTAAAGTATAAATTTTAAGGAAGGAAAATCACAACTATTTTACAACAACTGAAAATGTACGGAATAAAAAGTAACTCGAGTGTAAATGGCAACGTGGCAGAGTAATTACCATTTTTCTGCTGGTCGTATTGCGCAGGTGTAGTACTGAGAAACAACCCAGTAGATAGTATGGTATATGTTGCTACGAAGGGTTTATTATAGAATCACGTACGTTCGTGTACGTATTTGTGCGTTCTTCTTGCTACTTTTATTACGACCAGCTAAATCTGAATGGTTTTTTAAATAACTTTTTGAAAGTAATTTAAATTTAAAGACTGAATCTTGGGGTAAGAGTAAACTAAAAAGAGAAATTCATAAAATTATTTGAATTTTTTAATTTAAAAAATAGACTTCTCTTATACTAACCAAAGATATTTTTTTGGCCAAATTGAGTTAGTATATACTTGACTTGCGCGACTTTACGCTTGCGCGGGTAATACATTTATTTCGATTTCTTTTGATTTTCGAGACTCGAGAATATTTTAATACCATTGATGAAAACTTATTCTCGACAATCTCCTAGGCTAATTAACAAAGACAGAAACAAAAAAAAAACTTTAAATACTATAAGTCAGAATGTATAAAAAAATTATCATTCAGTAGATCAAATTCTTGAATAAGATATAAATTTTCAATAATCGTTATATAACACATTTTTTTAAAGTTTTGAAAATAAAAAGTATGAAATAACTTTTTAAAATCCTCGTACTTGAATAATAAATAAAATGAAACTAATTGAGGATGAAAATATTAGAATAAAAAAAGTACGAATTTATAATTAATAAAGTATGTACTTAAACTAAAAATCTATCGAGGCATTATCGATACGTGCAAGAGAGCTTACCGATCGATCTTAAGTACAGTACATTATTTACCGACATATAAATCGCGAAAGAACAATTTGATTGGCACCTGGTAAGATGTGCTGCCTAGCGGCTATCACTGCAAGTTACAAATCAAAGTGTTCTGTACCAGACGTTTTCTATTTCAATGTGGCTATTCCCGATCTTTATCGCTTATGTAAGGACAAGTTTTTTTAGCTTTTTACACCATTGCCTCTCATGTCCCTTTGCAACCTTATTTTCGACTGATTTTCATTTTACAACGCTGCATTTGTGCATAGTAGTATAGTTTACACAAACTACCATTTAAACTGTTAGGAAATTAATTGTTTCTTTTTTTTTAATTTTACTAGTGTTTTTTTTCTTTTCTTTATAATAATTGACGAAATATTTGAGCTTCAGTATGTTGTTTCGGATGCAAATATTGGAACAGTATGCTTCTTTGCATACTTAAATGTGTTTTGATGACATTATGTACTCTACATATATCATTCATATCATTTTTTATAAATATTATTGATTGTTAAATAATACCTAGATAGAATTATTATGAATTTCTTTATGATTAACAAATGAAATAAATTATGCTTGGTAAAATTGACTTGTGTGTATATATTGTTTATTAACACTTGACAGAGTGTAATAAAATAAAATTGTAACGTCATGTCAAATACTAAAATAATAAAAAATTCTTATAGTTTTGAAAGTTAATTCGAATGACACGCTTGAGTTTGCATTTGAACTTGACCTTAGATATAATTACACATGCATAAACTTTAGCAATCCGCTGACTCAGGTATATAAATAAATAACTCGAGCGTTTCTGCTTTGTTTAAATATAATATAAACGTTTTAAATACGTATATGCGGATGAGGAGTAAAAAGTAACATCGCGTCACGATTGAATCATATTGAACAATCAATGCTTAAAATGTTTAATAAATTTTTAATAAATTATTAATATTATCCGCGAGTTTTTCTTACTTATTATCACCGAATCTCGTAAATAGGAAAAAAGGCAGGTTTGCACGTGAGACACTTTTATGACTAAATCAATGTGTTTTGTGTGTTGCGTGTGCATGTATCTGTTGTTTCTATGTTACTTTTTAAAACAGATATCTATGTAAAAAATTCAGTGTGATGTGTGGTATTATTTTTAGAGGCACCAATAAATGTAATGAGTAAAGCAAAAGCTAGGGTTGTTATTCGATGAGGAGGTCGAGCATTCGCTTCGGCAGCTGCTCATCGCGTCGAGGGATTAGCGGTGCACCCTGTATGATCGCCGGAGATTTTCAACATCGTCACCATCATCATCTTATCGAGAATGAATGGCAACTCGATTGCTCGATTTTACAAGGATTGCGAGAACAAGCAGCAGAAGCGGCAGGATGAGGGGCAAGAGGAGCTGAAGAACGTGGACGTCGCGAGATACGAGTGCCTGAAAGAGGCAATAGCGCGGACGGAGCGAGGCTCGATAGTCTGGCTACTGAACGAGGGCTGCCCAGTAAACATTCCAGAGCTCGACGAAAGCTCCTCGAGTCCCCTGCACGTGGCGGTGCTGGCGAACGACCTGTCGACGAGCAGAAGGCTCCTGTCGTTGGGGGCCGAGGTAAACAGCGTGAACTCGCAGAAGGAGACGGCGCTCCACCTGGCGTTCAAGCTGCGCCGGGTCGAGCTCGTGGACGAGCTGCTCCGAGGCTGCGACGGCAGGAGCAACCCCTCGACCTCCTACGGGCTCTCGCACTTCCACATCTCGTGCGTGAGGAACGCCTGGGCGGTCGCCCACGGCTTCCTCCAGCGCGGCCTCAACGCCAGCGTCCACCTCGAGAAGTGCTTCTACGGCGAGGACTACCTCTACTACCGGCCCCTCCACCTCGCCGTCGGCTACGAGAGCTTCGAGGTCGCCGAGCTCCTCCTCACCTACGGGGCCAACGTCAACGCCCGGGACCGCTACAAGCGGAGCCCCCTCCACCTCGCCGCTCGCTACAACTACAAGCGCCTACTGCAGGAGCTCGCTGCGGCTCCAGCCCCGCGGCCCCGGCTCATCGACTTGCTGCGCCGCAAAGACGACCAGCTCGACATCCTGATGCTGCTGCTGAGGTTCGGGGCCGACGTCAACGCTCTCGACGCTAGCCTCACCCCGGTCCTCTTCCACTGCTTCAACTCGGACTACTTGGAAATCAAGAGCCAGCTCGGCTGCAGCCAGCTCGACACTTGGCCGGAGGTCGTCGAGGCCATCAAGGCCGTCCAGCGCGACAAGTTCTACACCCTGCTGGAATTTGGGGCGAACGCCGCCTTCTCCACGGACGGCAAGGAGACGCTGCTGCACCTGGTCATCGACGACGGCAGGCGGCTGCTCAGCAGGAGCAGGGCCGGCCTCAACGACGAGGACAAGGCCGAGATGGTAAACATCCTGCTGGAGAACGGGGCAGAGATCGAGGGGAAGAACGCCAAGGGCCAGAGCCCCCTGCAATTGGCCATAGCGGGCTACTACGCCCGGACGGTCGAGGTCCTGCTCAAGCACCGGGCCAACGTCGCCAGCATTTCTTTCATGCATTACAAGGTGCCAAGGCCCGGGGCCGGCAGCAGGCGAGTAACCGCCGCCGGGAGCTCCGCAGCAGGGCTCCTCGGCTACAGCTTCCAGCTGGCCGAGATGGAGGCCTTCCTCGACATCATCCGCGCGATGCTCGAGCGCAAGTCCGAGCTCGGGCTGAGCTGCAGCAACGAGCTGCTGGTGCTGAGGTACCTCGCCCGCGACTACTCCTCCTCGAGCCTCGAGCACCTGGAGAACTGCGAGCTCGGCGAGTTGAGCCGGCTCCTCGACTTTAGCGAGCTCGACAAGATCAACCTGGCGTGCTGCCTCTCCGAGAGCTCGATACTCGCGAACCGCGAGCGCATAGGCCTCGTCCTCGAGCACGTGCAGAAGCTCCAGCTGGCTGGGCTGCTGCAGCCCGGCTCGGCCGTTAGCCGCAGCCTGCGCAGCTGCGCCAGCTCCTCGGGCCTCCTCAGCCTCATCTCGGCCCGCTTCGCCCGAGCTCTCGTCGACAGGTGCAACCGAGAGATTGGCAAGATGCGAGCGAGCATGGTCGACCGGTACGCCTCGTTTTACGACCTCATGTTCCTCAACGTCAACGACATCGCCGCCAGGGTCAAGAGCCCGGACTTCCGAAGGGCTGTCAAGTGCCGATGTACCCGCGACTTCAAGCTCTACGGCAATATTGTGATCAAGCAGTTCCTCAACGGGCTGCTCAGGTCGATTCTCCTGGATTCCGCCAAGGACTATTTAACCTTTATATTAGAAAGACATTTACCCGAGCCCTGCCTCGAGAATATACTTGGACATTTGACAAATGAGGATCTGTGCAATTTAGCTTTCGCCTTCGTCAAGTGCTAAATACTCTCCAAATATCAGATTCTTTACAACTACTTACACACTACATAATATACAATATTCTAACGCTTCAGACTATTTATTTATTTATTTAGTTATTTAATTGTTTATTCGACCCACTATGTGAACATAATACATATTAACTATAAGTCAATTCATAAAATTATTATACCTCCGTTCTATCCAGTTGGGCGTTTTTTATAATTTTTCGGGATTGGTTATTTTAAAATTATTAATCCTTGGTAATTTTCGAGACATTTATTACTTGAAGCCTTCTAGTATTACAAAACAATTTACAAAATTAAACACAAACGATCGTGAGTGATTAACGTACGAGTTTTCGAATATTTGTTTATACAACAATGACTACAGCTTTGAAAACGACATTGTATAATATGTATACTCTCTAGAGTAATCGACATTGACTGATTTGACGTTAATTTTGCAGAGATATTACAAAGCACTGCGGATTAACTGACGTATTTGTGCTTGAAAAACAGTAAAAAAAATGCTCTTAATTAGTCAACTTACAAATATTTCATATCTTGAAATAAAAAAAAAATACGCAAAGTCATTGCGAAGAAGGCACTAGTCACCTCGATTTCACAGTATATGCGCTTATAATCTATGAACATATTGATCGATGAACATATATATTTAAATACGATAATGACAAATGGCATTAATCTTATTTTAAACTCGCGATAACGATGATAAAATGATTGTTATTGTTATTATTACCATTATTATAGTTCAATATAAATGAGGCTTAATACTCTTAATTATTATTTAAATTGTACTTGACGTTGAATTTTAAGGAAAGGGACTGCGAGTGTAATCGAATTCCTTGGCCTCGCTATGTAATTTAATCTTTTATCCACTTACATATACATGCATATTTATCTTTTATATGCTCTCAAATTAGAACTCTCGTTGCACTATGAAAAATAGTGAAGGCACTTAAGAAGAATAAAAAAAATATTTTTTATTTCATCAGGTACAATGAAAAGACAAGTTTGTTCGTTTTTTTATTGATCGTATAAAAGAAAAGATATCTATTTTCATAAATTTTTGAATTTTAAGCATTGTAATGTTGTTAGAAAAACTCAGATGGTCATAGTGACACTTGAAAAAAAAAAAATCCTTATTGTATTTTCTTTTTGTATTTGTATACCTTTGGTGGAAAAATGTTTTAAATACTGTACTGGCCATATGATCCGGTAAAATATAGCAGTCCCTTGACACTTTGTGCACATAAAATATGTACTTTGATGTATAATGCATGTAAAAGATGTTCTAGTCGGAAATTCGTCTTGTGCAATCATTAATTTGTAAAAAAGAATTTAACCAAGTTGATGTTAAAGAAGAAATTCACTCTTAACGTACTTGAAAAATTTCTCGAAGAATTTTATCATTAAGCTTATAGTTAAGAGTTCACTCGTTTTAACCAAGGGTTAAATTCCATTCTCCAATGTAATGTTGGCAGTGCTGTTGTATCGGAATATTTAAAATGCGAATTTATTTCACAAGTTTACATTTCAAATTTGGAAAAACGTCGTTGAATAACTTGATGTATTATTGACGATTAGACAAATGAATATATATATACCTACGATGCGTTATAATTTGAGAATAAAAATGCAAAATCGAAAATCCGTCTGAAACACCTTTCAAATAGAAATACACTATATAGAGACGCAATAAGTAGAGCGAGAAGGAGAGAGAAAGAGGCGGGAGGGAGGGATGAGGAGGTAGGTAGGTAGGTTAGAGGGCTGGCATCGGTAAAGGAGCTTTATTAGCTTAAGCTTCGCCCCTGAAGGTGAAAATAGCGTCGATGATAAAGAGGACACCCTCAACTATGGCGAGTATAGCTCGGGGTAAGTGGTTCGAGCCCTTGTTGTCGAGGATCAAGATACCGCTGATGATGAAGAGGACTGCGCCGACGAGGGTGAAGTACAAGTCCTGGTAAAAGAAACATGGGAGGCATTAGTTAGTTGTGGACAATTCAAATGAGTGTGCGCGAGCGTAGACTATCGTTGTGTCGCGTCAACTTACGATTCGTCGGTTGATCGGGGTGCCAGTTGTCACTCCAGCGACCACGCCTATTAGAATGATGAGGTAGCCACCGAACGCCGTGGTTGTTAAGAATTGATTGTGATATCCTGTCACACCGACGTCGTAGTGCAATACGATCAGCACTATTACCAGAATCTGTCGATCAAATTTACAAAATTAACCTTTTCTTCGTCAATTTTTAGCATCTCCTTAACATTTCTCTTAGACCCATGCATTTATATATTTATTATCATCATTGTTATTAATATTATTATTGTTTTGCCTAAATAAAAGAAAACAAAAATCAGAAAAATCAGATTTTTCGGTTCTACGTTAAGAATTGAACGATCTAGGAAAGACGATGGTTGCGTTGTTTTTTTGTACATAAACGTCGTCGTTGCGTCGTAGAGCATCTAGACGAGCTCGATGCACGCTATGCTATAGATCCGAATGCCCCCTTATCCCGCCTTATTCTTCTACGTTTTGTAAATTAGTAATGACGACGCAGCAGCTGCAGGACAGGACAGCCGTTATAGTGGACTTGTTGGACGCGCTAAACTCATCCCGACTCGCGTAATATTCTCTTGCAACCTTTACTCTCTATTCTGACTTATACTTTTGATCCTTGGTTGTGAATCGAATTAACATGTATACATTTTGATAATTTGTTGTTTCATCGTCAATTCATTTGATGTGTCAGTTGTGGGGACGTTAACGTCGTTTTCAGAAGGGCAGAAAAATAGTAATGCATTGTCGGCGGTTTTATTGATTTGGGCTTATTAAATATTTACTCGAAAAGCTTTTTCATTCATTGTTATTTTATAAGAAGATTTTTCGTTATTTTACATGACACGTGAGCAATATTGCCCACACCTTTAATTAATAAAATAATATAATTGACGCTGAAATAATAAAATTCAGAAAAATTTAATGACTTCTCCGTAGACAATAAAGCTGCGATATAAAAACAAGAAGAAAAAGAAAAAAAGAATTCTAACGTAATAAGGCTTAGATATATGAGAGAAAAAGAGAGAGAATACACGGAATGTACAAAAGCAATTATGACGATTCCAACTGGTTATGAGTCAGGCGAAGGTAAGAAGAGTTTAAAAGAAAATACCTAGCGATAAATGAGTAATTCGCTTATAATAAAGCAATAATCGTTCAACCTATTGTTTTTTTTCCTTTTTCTCCTAGCTCGGCACTCGCTGTGACATAATTTATTTTTACCCAATTTCCTGTTTTCTTTACCCTACGATCGTCTCTCGATCCATATTTCGTCGAGCTCTTCTAGAGGCGTATACCCTTCACCCAGAAAGCAGCGAGTAATCACACACGTCATATATCGTCCAGTGTGTAGCTGTCCTCGTCCTCGAAAGCTCGCAAAAGAAAAGCCGTTCTCTCCACGCGACCCCGTTCCACTACGTGCCATCGAGCATCCCGTCGTTCTCCAATCTCCCATATATCTGTATATACACATACACACATGTGTCCAGCTCCTTTATTTTTTACCTCATGTTTCTCCTGCCCCCTCCCCCTGCCTAAGACTGCCTGCCTCCGTGCATGCCCCAGTCAATCCTTGCCAGCCCGCAGGCACGATCGAGGAGAAAAACAAGTCCGCCGGCTTCGGGCATAACGGGATCCCTGCAAAACTCTAGCGCGCATTGGCTCCTGTTTTCTCAATATTTATGTAGCTCCAAGTAATATGGCCGACACAGAGCCGGGAAAGAAGTAGCTTTGAAAGGTCGATTATCAAAGAGTATATCGCTCAAGTACAGTAAGATCCAAGTGCCACCGCCGCCGCCACCGTAAGTGGAAAAAGACGGCGATGGCAAGACTTATAGGTCAGTTTATTCTTTAGACTACTTGGACTCGTACGGCCAAGTTCGTATCGTTATATATATCGACCGGCTGCTTCTGTAAAACCGAAAGCTATATGCTCGACGGCAAATGTTGCTCTTAATGTTCTATTAGTATATACTATTACGTGCTTCTATTATCGTCGGCAAGATTAGCTACGGACTGTTGATGCAAACAAAGCCGAGAAAGTAACGCTTGTTTATAAGAGAAAGAAAATCACAAGTGAAAAAAGGTGAATTTAAGGAGGGAAAATTAAGTAAAAAGAGTATAATCGATCGACAATTCCGCGAGAGTTTGCAGAGTTTCCACCTAGCCCAGACGGCGCGGCGCGTCAAGTGTGTGCGCGTCTTTGTAGCTGTCTAGCGAGACACGCTAGATTTCGCGTAAGAGCTAGAAAGCCTAATCCTTTTCAGTCCAACTAGTTTTTTCTTTTTTTTTTTATTTAGCTTGATGTAGAGAAGTTGAGAGTTCGAGAGGGGCTTTATAAAGAAAGTATAAATTACGTTTGGTATACTTACTAGCTCGAGGAGCTTGATAATGGTGAGCTTCGTTAGGTTGACCATCTTGAGGTATTTCTGAAAAGGAACAAGATTTTATTACAAATAGAAGATTAACGGTCGATCAAAATTTCTTTGAGTGTCTTAATATTTAGCTTGTGATAAATGAAGTGCACGAGGTAGGTAAGTCGTAGTAGAGGCTAAGCTTTGAAATGATAGTAATTTTATTGGTGAATATAACGATGCGCCTACCGATCTTCCCCGTATCTTGCAAGAGACAGGGAAACAGTGAAAAAGTAGAAAAGTAGAGAAGGGCAAGAGTCGAGTGTTGCTCAGGTACAGACAAAAGGGGAGAGAGCCACTCGCTATCAATATACACGGAGCTGCCTGTCTCTCTTCGAAGAATCTGCTTACTTGCCCTGAGAAAGGGGCACACCAGCTCTACCAGTTCTTTTTTACAAGCTTCACTCGGACACGGAAGTTGCGCGACACACGACTCGAGACTAACTTTCGGATCGTTATCTAACCATTTTTGCTCTTCTCTGTCTCTCTCCCTCATCTTTAGGATTGTTATTTGTCGATTAGCAAGGATTAGTGAATGAACTTTACGATCGTGTAAAAACTATCGAGATAGCAGAGAGCCAAATCGATTGATCAATTGATCCTGACTAAGGTTTTTTTTCATTTCTTTTTACTGTTTGCTCGGACAATAACAACGATAGATAAGTATGCTCTCACGCTGAGGCTTTACTCGCGTCGCTGATTCATCAAATCCATACATGAATATGCTCTCTCTCTCTCTCTCTCTCTCTCTCTCTCTCTCTTCCTCTGCATATATGTTTTACAAGCTTGAGTAATTGCTTTTTCAAAATGATTAATTGAAATTATGAAAATGCTGACTTTTCAAATGCTCGAATGTTATTATGAAGTATACAACTTGGGAAAAAGTGACGTTATCGATGAGAACAGACTCCAAGTGTGTTAGCACATACAAGACTATGTCATTTAGCGACTAAAATTAGGCGATCAACTTATGTCGCGTAGCCTCGATCTAGATACACGTCACCGCCGCGTCGCGTTTCGCGCTAAGTAAAAGTCCCGACTTTTCTCTCTTTACTTCTTCTTTCGTGTCCTTTTTCTAACTTGTTTTCTCAGCGTAACGGTAAGTAATATATGCTTCGCTTGTTATCTCCCTCTTTTGCAAATCTGGCAAGCCGATATGAGCGATAAAAGCGGCATCGTCGCAAATTCATTAACCCACGGTTTTTTTTTTTTTTATAAGCCTCCTGGAGTTCATTATTTTCCTGAAACTGGTGATTTATCAATCCAAAGCTGTCTCGCAGCGTTGCGAAATTTTATGTAAATAAGCATAACATTGGCCAGCAGACTTTTGCAAAATGATCGCTTTCTTTCTCTCTATCTCTATCTAGACATGTATTAAGATGAAAAGGACTATAGTGGAAAAATCGAAAGGTGTAACCGATTATTGTTCGAGGGGCTGGGTAGGCTCGTGCCGTACATCGTAAAACGTGACTCAGAGACGATAAGAAGACGAGAGCCACAATTGTTTATATGCTCCGCTTGAACTCGACGATGTTTTTCTACGATTTTTGATCGACGTGCTCAAGGTCTTAATTGCCGGCTCGCTGCTTCTTCGCTCGACTAAGCTATCCGAATGCCTGCGTTTTCGATTATTACTTGCGGCTTGTTATTAAATTTATTAGGGAAGACATTATTCCAAACTAGTGCAATTGGTGCGTGGATTGGAGAAGTAAGAAAATTATGTATTTTAACAATGTTAGAGTGGGACAGTTGGACGGATAAAGGGTGGGTCAAGCAACGATGAGATTCCACGTGGCGCGCGCGTTTCTGAGCTTACGGCGCGGTTAAACTTGTATCTTGCCTACTGACACCTTTATGCCTTATGTAAATCAACGCGAGTTATAGACGTTTTCTTGGAAATTCAGATATCCAACTTGGACATTTTATTTAAACCTTTTTCTTCCTTTATTTTCGAAGGCGCATTTTCCGATCGCGAGCTGATACTATTATTGCGCGTCACATAATTTTTCCTTTACGAAAAGAAGTGTGGCTGGCCTACTCTAGCTGAATGGCTAATACGGCTAAAATAAACAGTGACGTAAGGCTCGAGGAAGCTATATATCTTTTTGCATTTCCTTCAGTATGACGCATTGATATGCGTAACGTAGATTTTCGACGTTTCCATCAAAAGCCCGCGCATTCGAATTATTTCCGAGTAATCCTTGAATATTTTAAATAGAAGCAAGATTAACAAAATTTAATATTTACAACTTACGAAAATACACGGGAATTACATTTTTAACATAACGTCTGACGTCTTTTTAAGTTTTACGGCTTATTTTACGCTCGCGGAGCGATGAGAATGGGAGATTAGAAAATAGAACAGATGCCGTTCGTACAGACCTAAACGCATGAGCGCGCTGTTGATGGAAAAGTCAATTTTTCGACTATAATTATAGAGCTGGAATAGGTAAGGGCTAAGTAAAGTAAAAAAAAACAAAATAAAACGAGCCTCTGCCCTAAAGTAGCGAGCTGCCTTTGTAAATGAAATTAATACCTTGTTACTATAATAAAGCCAACAATAAAACCCGGATACTGCTCGAATGTGGCTGCCCGTAGAGAGCAGCAAGTCGCTATTTCATTACCTAAAACCTTGACGAGTCGCCGGAATGTCTTCCTGTAGTGAGCCGGGGCTCGCGTCATACCTTCCAGCTAGCCGTGTGTCCACACATACATATAGATTTAAATGAATTGAGCGAGACACAGAGCCATTAGCATCAACCTGTTCGCGCGTCTATTCTCGTAGTCGGTGGGAAAATTAAAAAACGGCCAACGCGCGCGAAAGAAATTGAAAGTGACGGAGCTCAAATACAAACACTCGCCTCTGCTCAACGGCATTTCAACGGCCTACCTATACAGCTAATCCTAACTTTGAGATTTATATAGACAACGCATTCGCTATACTTGTATAATACGTTTATGTTTCACCCTATCCTTCGTATATCATGTTCCCTGGCATTTTCCATTGAGTTCTATAATATACACACGGGTGCTGGCTATGTTGGGCGGGGGCAAGGGATATGATTGAGTTGTCGCACGTTTTATGTGCTAGGCTAGCATGTTTGCGCGCGAGCGCGATCGCGCGCGTGGGCAGCATAATCGGTCGGAAAGCCGCGTCGCGACTGTCGATGCTGGTGTGGCGAGTACTTATATAGCGCGAAAAACAAGAGAGGTAAGGGGGGAGGAGCCTAGCAACAAATAAATGTCATAGCCTCATGGCCAGCGATTCTCGTGTGTTATTTTCGAAAGGTCACGCCACATAACGTACAGCTCTTTTCTTTTTCCATTTTAGAGTGGACGAAAGTGAAAAGCTCCGGAGATTCGTGTTATTTCTGGAGTTTCGAAATATTATTGTTTGAAAAGACATGTGGGCTGTTGGTGCTGGTATAATATTGTAATAAAGCAGTTGAATAATGCACGATAGACCGAGGCAGCGCCTTATCAATTTCCCGCGAATTCCTTAATATATCTGAGGACGAATCTATTGTCGGTATCGGTTCATCGTATTTTTCGATGAAAAAATTCTTGTCTTAATAATGTTTACGTCCGTTATAGTAGCAGCTAGTCCGATCGGCGAGTAAGAGTAAGTGCGTAGAAAGATCTGAAGTCCGTGTCTATCGTATATCGCGTCTATTGTATTAGTGCATCGGCGGCGTCGGCGGCAGCTTGCTTATGGCGCCGACTCGATGATCATTTAGCCTGCTAGCAAGCTGCAGTGATATGCAAGTTGCAATAGAAGATGTAGAATAGCGGCTTGAATTACGTGTAAGGAGTCTCTCGGCTGAGGGGCGCTGCAATAACCTCGCGGGCCGCGCTCCAGAGGAACTATAATGTAATCCGCACGAGCGCTCGATGCGCGCCCGTGAAATGCGGGGGCGTCAAGGCGTGGCTGCCTGACGCAGCCGAGTACTCGCGATGATGCCAACGCTTCTCGATTCTCCTACCAACGCAAATCCCCGGCTCTGATATGATTTCGTGGAACGTCCAAAGCTTGCCTCATATAATTTGCCGCTTTCATTCCACAGCCACAAATCCAGATAACAAAGCGATTTAATCGATCGGCCTCGCGCGATTCAAAGGATACACACATATTACACCGCTCAAGTATCATCAAAGTTGCTCGTTCCTAGCTCGAGCCTACACGCCAAGAGAAAGTGGGGGGGGAGCAGGAGGGAAATGATAAAAAAATAACGAGCTTCCTAGGAGTTATTTTGTGGGCGCGCACGTCGCGACCCGGGGCAAGGGGTCGGAGGGAAGAGGAGCTTTCTAGGCGCGGCGTGCTTCCTAACGCTCTCTCCCCTTTCTTTCCCTCCCTCTCCTTTTATGCACGCACAAAAGAGCCGATTGAGAGACGAAGCAAGAGCCACGCCTCTGCCAAGGGCCTGTTCGCATCTCTCTCTGGGCATTTCGACGTATATCCTCGCCCATCAGATGTGGCGCGCTCGGTTGTCCTTCCCTCCCTTCGACCCTCTCTTTCTCGCCCGCTCTTTATCTAGCTTGTAAAGTCAAGCTAGAATTAGCTGAATAATTGAAAAATCGCGGCCTCGCGAATACGCGAGCCAAGTATCGACTTTAATATACTAGTGTCCGCGTAAGGCGCTTGCACGACGCCTCGTAACTATAAGCGACGACGTCTTATGTTTGTACGCTTTGTGCCTTTTAACTACATATAGCTCGCGGACTATACCGGCTCTCGAAGTTTATCAGTTTGCCGCTGGCAGCTTCAAGACAATGCCAAAATTATTTTCCGTTTCCACGATCAGAGTCTAAGGAAAAATCGCTTGCGCAAGCCTTACCGATTTTCCGACACTATCGCTACACCACTAAACTTGGCAGTGGCCTATTAAACAGTTTCTCTTTCCGTTATCTATTTGGAAAATATTCCTCGGCTTGTGCGATCTAGAGCAAACCTACGCGTATATGTGTAGATCGGTAAGAAATCGGTGGCCAATATAGAACAGAATAGTCAATATAGTACAAAAACGATGGCAGCCAGAGGAGGGTAGGGAAAGAAAGCTGTCTCTATATTAAATTTCGGAGACGCGACAGGAAAAAGATAAAAAAAAAATAAAACAGAGAAAGAAAAGAAACAAATAAAAATAATAAAAATAAACGTGAGTGAATAAGTGCAGCGGCGAGACGATCCGTCGCCAAACATCGGCAAGTCAAGGTCAGGTATATGTGTCAGAGCGATGCTGTGGCTTTGGAGCGAGAGCAGCAAGTGCCATAAACGTAAAACAGAGCAGCGAAAGTTCGATGAGTTTGCTCCTCTTTCTTGCACTGATTTGCGCTGCAGCGGCGAGAAGATGGGCGCAACAGGTGAAACGAAAGCCGGATTAAAAAAGGAAAATAAAAGCCGGATCTACTCACTCGTATATTAAACTGCTCGAGCGAACGGGGAGCTTGCGTCTATCTGCAAACAAATGTCACGCACGGAGAGAGAGAGAGATGCGTTATAACTTTGCTGCCGGCTGGAGAACGACTGAATCGTCCCAGAGCTCGCCGGGCTAAAGTATACGCGCGCAACAGCGCTTCGTACTCCCAGCCCTCCCCTCTCTCTTCTCTCTTCTCACGACGTAAAACCGCGCGCCTTTTCCCTCCCCTCTTCTCCCGCCCCCCCCCCTCCACCCCCACCTCCCCCATACCCTCTCTATCTCTCTCTCTGTCTCGCACTTACCAAGCTCTAGAATATATCGTATACAACTATCTCGGTCTCTCCACAGGACTCCTCTCCTTCTTCCCTGCTACCTCCCTCCCCGCCCCCTCGTTGTTCCTTATCTCTTTTTACTTCCTCTCCTCTACACATAAGCCGGACTGTACACTGTGCGCACGCGTTCCCGCGCCCAAGTCACTTAACAGCTTTCTTTTTTACTCGATGCTTGAGCAGTCGCCCCTCTACCCTCTACCCTCTAGCCCAGCCTTCCCCTCCCTGTTTTTCTCTCAACGATATACAGTTCCAGCCACGACGTATCGTGCATCTTCCTAAACGCACGTATACGTATATATATATATATATATACATGTTCATAAATGCAGATACCTGGCTTGTGTGGTATAAGCGAGTCTATGTAAATACGTATACATGACGGGTTTGTAAGGCGAGATATGGGACGTGCGTACGTACTTGCAAGGGGCTCTGTTTGTTTCTGTAATGAGCATCAGTTGATTGTTGACGATCGTCGAGGATGTACTTTATGCCGACGCGGCGAGTATTTTTGCACTCGAGTACCGGACTGTCTTTCTCCCCCTTCTACCTCATATGCCACACAATCCCGTCGACACTTGTTCGCTTATAAGCAATGGGTGTCCGAGAGTAAACTTTTGAAAAAATATCGAGCGCTATACGATTAAGTATTTTTTTTCTTTTTGTTTATCGATACTTTGAAAATAATGAAACATGATATTTTGATTGCGCACATATGTGTTGTGTGTGAGTGGGTACGTGCGTGAGCGTGTTTGTCTATGACAACTCTTGTTAAAAATAGCTTGAAGAAGTTGATGATCGGTTGAAAGGTCATCGTAGATAATGGAGGATTACAACGGATAAACGTTGACCGATTTTTTTTTCTTAAATTGAGAGATATTGATTGGCGCACTCTACATTAACGCGCTGAGTGTAAGGCGAGTTATTATATTGCTAACATTACAGTTGACACTGCTCCTACATGTGCTTTTTTTTCAACAACGACAATTCACCGATCTAGCCTTGTTCATTTTTAATTCGTTTTTAATGCTGGTTTAAAGTTGTGAAGCGCTTTATTGCTGAACAACAAAATGTTACTTTTAGTTTGCGAGATTAATTGAATTATTCATCATACGTAGTATCGATAATGAAGCGTACAATATTCTCAATGCACCTTATTGCCAGACAAACCTGCTTTCACGACCATGCAACTATGCGTAAGACACTTTATTTAAAACTAACGCGTCACTTTGCTACGACACTCGTACGAAAATTTTACGAAACGCTTACAAAACGCATACTCTCTTTCTCCCCTAGAGAGTAAAGTATCCCAGAACCATCTCGATTATTCTTGCAAAAGAACTCACAGTTATCTGCGCGGTTATCAAAATCGAGTTATCTCAGTGATCGGCATATGTCATTCTACCTCAATACTTTTTTAATATTACATATTATTGGAAACAAAAGCAAATGAAATCAATCTCTTGTGATATGTTATTTCAAACAAGTATGGTACAACCGTGTAGTCTTAGCATAGCTTATAATTTTAGCAGTTTGGAAAGTAAAATCGGAAGAGACGAAAGTCGCAGTATTGTTGGTGCCGTCGCGCCTTTGTAGTAAGTAACCGGCCAAGTATATACATACAAAACGATTGGCAGCCAGATGCCCATGCTCCTCTCCTTTTCCTCCTCCCTACAGTCCATTTTGCTATGTGTAACTATATATATACATATATCTCACTCAGACACCCACGCCCGGGGGCGTTGTTTGTTTCTATTCCCGTCTCTCTCGCTCCTGGAATGCCGGTTGGTGTTTTCGTCTGATGCACCTGCGGCCGTTTTTTCTTTTTCACTCTCTCCGGCTCGCCCCTCTTCTGACTAACCTCGACTCCTCTCAGCGCTTCAGCCATTTCCTTTCTCTCTCTCTCTCTCTCTCTCTCTCTCTCTCTCTCTCTCTCTCTCTCTCTCTCTCTCTCTCTCTCTCTCTCCCTCCCCCCCCCCCCCTCCAAATTTCACTGTTCTAAACCCTCCTCCCCAACTCGTTATAGTCACGCAACCTAAAACTTATTTTGAATTTCGTTACATTGGCCTTTTTTTGGAGAACGAAGAGGCGTACACCTTACCTTCTCTAAGCTCGCAACCAAATTAATGCGTACTCTTTATTGATTTACTCTATATTCCATATGTATACGTCCGTGTATATATATGTACAGTCCCTACTAAAAGTTCAGATGTTTCTCTCCCTCTTTTCTTAGTTGTTTTTGTCCGGTATATAGCTACACTATAGACTCCCCATGCTGGCTTTATATAGTATTGGGTTGGGATTTGCTTCTTCGCAGTCACAGTCAGTTTGTGTACTGCTGAGAGAAAGAGAGAGAAAGAGAGAGAGAGAGAGAGAGAGAGAGAGAGAGAGAGAGAGAGAGAGCTACATTTATAATTCTGTGTACACGCGACTGTCGCGGCGGACGGTTCTTATCGCTGAGTGTTTTGATAAGTAGCTAAATCGATGCTGTAGATTAGACTGTGCGAGTGACTCAGACTAAATCGATAGAAACTTTAGCTCATTTCTTTATCTCATTTAGCTTTAAATGTCGAATTTCTTGATAATTTTACAATTGGCTGATTAGAATTGAGATTGCAAAAAAAAATCGTTGAACGATAGCGAAAAGCCATTTGAATGTCATTGCGACAATTTCATTAGAGACGCTATTCTACAAACCTATTATTTTATGAATAGTTTAATGTCATGCTTTATTCTTTCAATATTTTACATCGTTTTCTTTTAAATTATTCCAATTATTGATTTAATTCTGATAAACTGCACTATCCAAGTGATGAATTTCTTTTCTTTTTTCTCTTGCATTCTCTGAAATCTGAATAGTAAACTTTTCTTCAACTTTTCGTTGATTGTTATAAGAAACGTTTGCTCATCAAGAATAAATAATTTTATACCCATTAGTACACTGAGAAAACACATATTATAATTTTTACAAATATTCTAGTAAAAATTACAATAGTCCATAGCAGTGCTCGGATATACTTACATTCTTGTG
>JAPYYQ010000257.1:0-82533 GCA_030522585.1 Anagyrus pseudococci
TAGATGTTTATTTGCTCTTGGAGCATTAGTGCGACATTTTCCTGCTGCCCAAAGGAATTTAATCAATAGTGGAGGATTGGAAATATTTGGAAAAATCTTGATTGATGGGCCTACTCAAGTGCAAGTTAGGGTAATGAATTTAATTAATGACCTTGCAATAGAAAGACAGAATCTCAAAGAAATTCAGGATAAAGAACAAAGGTTGAGGAGAGCGAGAGAGTATGACTCGGCCGACTTTGAAAGAAAGCTCGTTTCACAAAAGTATTGTGAAAATTTGGTTGATCTAATGCTCAGAACTTTAAGGGTACCATCTGGAATTGAAGATTTTCATGAGGTCGTGTATGAAAGTATGATAACATTGAGTGACATATGTAAAGATGAAATTATGTTAAAAAGCGAAATGTTGTTACTTGATATTCACAAAATGTTGAAGATGTATCGCGATTATCCTAAGATGAGCGAAGACGACGAAGATTTAACTGCACACAATCAAGAAATGCTGGAGAAATTGAAGAAAATTTTGATTGGTGAATCTGTACATGACGAATTATAGCAGCCGGCAATCATAAGCTTATTGTTATCAGAACCAACATCATTTACCTGCACCACACAGACCGCAAACTTTTGTTGGTGGATGCATTTACAAAGTCTTTTCTCCTAGTCTGATAGACTGAAAGTGATCAACCATTTTTGACTTACTTATAAATAAAATGTTTATAAATATTATAATAAATTATTTTATAAAAATTATTTTATAAAAAAACTTTTTACAAAATAGATTACAAAAAAAATAATTAAATGCATTATATTTATTGGCCTTTGAAAGAATTTCCAAAAACCCAATATAAAAAACGTTAACTATAAGAGTTTACACTCTATATCAATTTGACTACAATTATTAAAAATTTCCTTTTTTATTAAAAAAAAAATAGAAGGTTTGAAAGGGTATGTAAAAGAGACTTAAATATTGTTGGAATATCATAGTTTATTTACAAAATTTGGTGGTCACACGTAGCGCTAAATGTCTTACTCGCTTTTGCTGCTGGAAAACAAAACATGAGACCTTGTTCTCTACCATGTTAAGTACAAGGATCGTTCAATTAAACTGACTGCAGCCACCAATATTATTTTTTTTCCATTAGTTATGATTTTTCGTTTAAAAATATATCAATTTCAATTTGGTGTCTATTCAAATAAACGTCATCTTTCTTGTCCAATCGAAAATCAACAAAAAACTAATAATACAAGCAATTCAGTTTTTTTTCTCTATCCATTTGATTCCCCTTCCAGCAGGAATCTTCAATATTTTATTTTTTTCAACGCAGAGGGCTTCTCAAGCCCAGAGTCTTATTTACATTTCAGTTTTAGGAACTTTCATCAGAAAATGATTTGTTCCTTACATTTTTCCTGCAGGTCATGAAATTCATGAACTGAAAAATCACATAATCCAAGCTTAATTGTTGCGTTAATGTTCAAATTACCGATTAAGGTGATAATAGTGTATTGGGTTAATAATTCAACTAGTATCTTCTATGTGTAAAAAAATTGAAAAAAAGTGTAACAAATGCAAAATTTTAAAAATATGTAGTAAGCAAGATGAACAAAACAACTGTAAATAATTAAACATAATTTTTTATTTATGCTGGAATAGATAACTTGTATTCTAGTAAGAATAAAGAAATATAAAAACTTTTCACATTACCGTGTGAAACGCTATAAAAGTAATAAAAATGACGCTATTTAAACTCCACTATCACCTTAAACAGTAAAAATTTTCATGCATTTTTCATCGAATAACAGTATATAAATCAATACTGATTTAGGCTTGATCGTTAATTTGCGACCAAGATTTTGAGCTTCTGGAAAGGAAGCAAAGTGATTTCATCCATGAAATCACACTTTGATCAGACGCATCTGCGTAAAAAAATAATGTTATTTAGCGAACCATTTCTCTTTTCGTTTTTTTTTTCTTTTGAATTAGAGTTAAAAATAACTTTCTCCGTAAATCGGCCGTAACGCTCTACAATTTGTTTTATCCATAACGCCCTATCATATGTACAAACTTTAATGCTCTCTCAACTCGATGGATCACAGACGGAAGAAATACTTTTGTGAAAAATCGAAGAAAGGAGTATTACGTTGTTCGCAATTCGACTCTTTTTCATGAATTTTTTTTAAAATTAATAATGCCATTGCGATGTTCCCAATAAGAGAACAACAAAAAGAAAGAAAGAAAGACAAAAAATATATATAAAGTTTATAATACAAAGTCATAAACGCTCCTGTGTCCTGCTTTCCAACAAAAATTTTCTTCCTTCATCGTCGGTGTGATTATTACACTTGCCTGGGGAGGGGATCGAGGCAAATCTCAAACGCGCGCGTATCCCCTAATCGCACACTATTGTAAGGAATGCCATGACTATAATGCCGGTAATCAGTGCGGTGATCTGCTTGAACGACTCCCACGGATTTGTCTCGCGCAGGAGCTCCGGCAAAACTGTCACCAGGCCTATGTGAAGGAAGCTACCTGCTGTAAACGGAAGTATCCAGCTTGTTTTCGACTCTGCGAACACGTAGAAATTTTCGTTATAATCCTCCTTATCTCTATATTCAATCGTTTTATCATCTCGATTGACTTACCGACATCGTCGCCGGAGAATACAACCGCGGCAAAGGCGCCTAAAATACCACCGGTAGCCGTGAGTATCTGGGCCTTAGCCGCGTCCCAGCGGCTGAAGCCGCTCTTCAGCAGAATCGCAAAATCCCCGATCTCGTGCGGTATCTCGTGGATGAGAATGGCGAAGGTCGTGAAGGCGCCGATGCGAAAGGAGATCATGAAGGAGCCGCCGACGGCGAGGCCGTGCGTAAAATTGTCCACGCAGTTGGCCATCAGATTTAGGTAGCCGGCTATGTGTTTCGGCCGCTCCTGCACGCCGTCCTCCTCTCCTTTAGGCCGCTGCTCGCACAGCTGCTCGTCTGCGAAAAATTAAGATTTCGTTATTTAAATTAACGAGAGGTGAGAAAGAGTAAACAGCGTTTTGTAATTGAGAAAAGCCCACGGTGCCAGCGGGCAATCCCCGGCACGTTTTCATTTAATCGCATCTTATGCAAGCTTTTCCTCGACTTATCTCCCGAACGAACGTGTAAACACATTCAGTTAACATAAGCTCAAAGCATCTCATTTCCATTCGCATCAAAGCCCAACAAACTCGCTCGAATAACTCAGCCTACGCATTAAAAAAAAAAAAGAAGGATCTCTTACCATGCGTCTCAGCCAAACTGTCCGACGCATCAGCGAATCCATTGGCTGGAGTTTTGTAGCCGTTAGCGAAACCATTGGCGTATCCGTTCTCCGTTTTGTTCAGGCCATTCTTTCTCAAGCCGTTGTTCTTGAGGCCGTTGGGCCCGTTAGCCGGGACGAGGCCGTTCTTCGTCAGACGCTCGTAATTGTTGTTGTCGGGCTCGGGTAGCTTGGGCGTCGAGGCCGGTACGCTCGGCTGTTCGCCGGGCTCGCCGAATATCATCTCGACGATGACGAAGACGAGGAAGCCGGCGAGCACCCAGAGTCCGCAGCCCAGCGTTGCGTGATCGTCGCTTCCTGGAAGGGAAACCGAGGATTTAGAGGGCGAGAGAGACTTGTGCGGAGGGTCATGCACCGATAACCGATTATAGCGAATTATAATGTGGGAATCGAGTTGGAGGTTTTTAATATAAACGTTGTGGTGGGGATCGTTGGAAATATTGTTTATTATATCGATCGTAAGGAATAGCGTGGTATTACGGTTGTACGTCCACGCTTGGGTAAGTATAAATATTGATGGCGCGTGTAAATCAACGCGCGTCTGCTTATGGATGACTTTTCCTCGGAAAAATAACATTTTCATTGTTATCGCACTGTCGCACTCGGCGAAACTGGCATTACCGTTTTACGAGAATTATTAATCACGTGTTTGATATTCGACGTCGTTACTCATTTATTGTCTCGCCGATCTTTACAAAGGAAACAGTTTAATACACTGTTTTCCGGGGAAATTTAACTTGAATTTGTTTCTTTTATTTAAAAGAGGCGGGTATGGGTAATGAATATGTGCTGTTTACCTTTATTAACCGCAATGTGGTTGGCCCAAGCTTCCGGCAGAATGTGCAAGAAAACATCGCCTAATAGGCCACCAACTGCGAAGCTCAGGAGAATTTTCAACGTTTTCGAGCCGTCTGTAATGTAAGAAAAATGAAATTTATTAAATTTTATTGAAATTTTCAAATTTAGTGGAAAAAACGACTTCGCATAGATAAATACAGTGCAACGAACAAGTCATGCGATAAGAGTCAATGAGGTCTTAAATGCACATATCAATCAATCAGGTGGCAAATAAATCGAGAATAGATCTAGTTCGTCACTACTTTTTTAACGCAAGAAATAAATTTATCTCTGGTAACGTAAGTATAGGCAAGGATAGCGAAAGAAAGACGAACATGATATATAGAAAAGTAATGTTTATAATAAGACCTATATTACGATATCCGATACTAAACAAAAATAAATAATTGCACGTTTTATTCTCTCGGCAATTACTCGCATTTTTGAAAAATTTCTTTATTAACTGACGCGGAATGCATGAGTCAATGTGCATTGAAATTTTCGTCATGCTCGCAGCAGCCAATGTCAAAGCAATCGCGTTTAAAATAAATTAGAAATTCAGGAAATTAAACCGCTTTTGTAAAAGCGCTGCCTCGATATTAAAATGATATGCAATGAAGTTCGATGCCGCGCGGAAAAATTATCATTTCTTTTCTGCCGCATGCATAAAGTGGCAGTCCTTGATCTGCTTCTTTTTTTTTATTGCTGCGAAATACAGGATCGTCCTTCGATATATACTAAAGTATTACTGTAATCTACGCAGGTATTGAACGAATGTCAACAATTCAATAAAGACAATAATGCTTTTTAATGAACTGCGGCAGTTGCGAATGACAATATTTGGGTAAGACGTTGACCTCATGCTCTGGTTGTTGGTGTATTTATGAAAAGATGAAAGTCATAATAATAAAAATACAAACGACGTAGATATATTTCTAATTGACTTTTATTACTCGTCATTTAATTTCAAGAAAAACGTGTTATTCTACTATCTGCGTAACACAATAGCTCGTAGATCTATCGCTCTGTAATATATACATCCTGTAGTTTTGATTCGGCGAAAATGTATTCGAGACATACATTGTAAGCCACATTTTCAATGCAAGGAAGCGTAAAGTTTATTAAACACGTGATCGAAGCGTTTAAAAAAAAAAGGGAATTAATGTCAAAAGCGATAATAGCAAGACGATAAGTTAGACAAGATTATAAAAGCCGATATAAATGTTCAAGAGATGATAAATACACATCGCATTTATTAACTGCGCATTGAAACGCCGCTTATCGCGCGAGGAAAATATTACTATTGCGCTGTAAGTGAAACTTTAGCAATGAAACGTCACGAGTAAAAATAAAAAAGTAAATAAATATAAAAGAAAGACAACAAATCGCGAGGAAGGATGTCAATAAACAAAATTGCAAAATTGTTTCATCACACTCGGTATCCTAATTGCAATTCGCATTAACATTACCGCGCCTCATCGACTAAAATATCCTCGACCCCGCACTTTGCATTTCTATTTACTTTCAAAAGCGTACTTATGAAAAAAGAAAAGAAAAATCAAGCGAAAAAATATCCTCAAGTTATTCAAGCAGCGTTACGTCACTAAAGCGCATCGGTAACTTTTCCGAGTGCGCCGGCTATGGTATAGCCGCCCTGGGTTCATTCGCCATAAGGAGGTCAGTCAATCGGAATCCCTAACGCCGGATCATATCGACACGTGGATTTTTCTTTCGGTGTCGTATTTATCGTTATACGCCGGAGCAAGTGGAGCGCGCTATATCTATATATCTATATAATGTGCGGCGAATGAATCATCGCGGTGCAGCTTTTGCCAATAAATATATATATATATCTATATACTCGCGTTATCGGCACACTCGCAGCCGGGCTGCGCATCCTTTCTCCCCGACGCTCGCTTTCGCCTCTCGGCGGCTGGCTTGCAATTACCCGCGCGCACGAACCGCTCGGGCGTCAACGGCTGCTGCTGCTGCTGATGCTGCTGCCGCTGCGCAATTGCCAGGAAATTCGATAAAATGTCGCTTTGTTCCTCTAAGCCCCCCCTTCTTTTTTTGCTTTTTCAAGATAGACGTATTTCTTTTCGCTCGCGTGAGCTTTTTTTTTATAGATTTGACGAAAACGCTTGGAATTTATAGATTTGGCTCCTCGGCTTGGGATAATGGCAGTGCGATGACAACGTGTAAGGAATTTCGTTATTTATACGCGAACTGAAATCCAAAAGTAAACGTGACTTTTGGGGATTATTTCAAAGTCTTTTAAAATAGTAAATTTTAAATAAAATATAGTATTCAATAAATCGCATTACGACCAACGTATAAATTGTCATCGGGGTGAAATGATTCATTATTCTTATTCGCGTTACTATTCCAGTATTACATTACAGCAATAAGTGATTCACCTAATTATCACAATCGAATGTTAATAACGCCGGGGAATAAAAGAAATCGCCGTGACGGAAAATAAAAAAAGCTTTTAATTTAAACTGAATCACTGAAACAAAGTTCGCGCGTAGTTATTAAACCGCATTTGTCAAGATATTAGTCTTTCCACAAATATACACATTCTCCCGGACCGCCATTATCGATTCAATGACATCGTAGCATAGCAGGAGCTTTTTTATCGAACAGACCACAACAATCGTTGTACAACATAAGCGTCGCGTTAAAATGCACAATCGTTCACGGTAAAAAGTTCCTCTACCGATCAACGAAGCCACGCTCAAGACAACCGCAAGAAGCGCTATATGCACGTGCGCACAATGGCTCTCTCGAGCTTGCGGTTTTTCCGTCGCCCGACTCATCAAGCTTGAGCAACATAAAAGCCGAAACGCGCGTCAGCGAAGACAGCCCCGAGAGCCAAGTTCGCATTAGCGAGAGAGAGCGGCATGCGCTAAACGTTGCCCAACCAAAGAAGAGAGCAAAAGCACATCCGACGAAAGTCTCTAATTCGAGACGTGCTAAGGAGGTGGGGGGGAGGAAAGGAGATATATCTAGTTGGCGGTTTCGTAGCGCTCAGGTGCAGAGCGCGAAGCTTTTTCCTTTCTTCTCTCTCGCCCTTTCGCCATGTGCGTCTACGACGAGCTTTGCCGCGCCGGGCAACGACAGAGATGGCTTTTGCTCTCTTCTGTCGTCCTCGTGCTTGATTGGCGCAAATGATCGGGGGAGAGGCGGTAAGCGGAGGAACGCGTCGGGAGGTCCGTTGACTCTCGCGATGCTTTTGTCGGCGGCCTGGAGACGCTTTTGCGAATTTTTCACCGGGATGGTAAGCAGGAAACCGCCAATGATATAACTACTGCTTTCATTGATTTTTTTTTCTCGTGATGTTTGGGACGTATGGCAAAAGGAAACCTTTTCAGCCTTGTTTCATACACGTGTGTACCCAGTGGAAAAGCTCGCGATAATCAATTAAGATCGAAATCTGATAAACAATGTCGATGATTAGTGACGTTTTCGACGAGACGTTGCACAAGAAATAGATTACAATCGCGATATTGACTTGATAGTTCGTTACGCCGATGACCGTTCACGAGAGAGACAGAGGATTTCGGTATAAAAATATGTTATTATCAAAGCGTGACCTACTTGAGGCGATTTATTTATATTTTTAAATGTTTTTTAACGCCAATTTTCCAAGACCTTGAAAATCTAATAAAATGTAATGGTGTGGAAGTTTTCCATCGAATAAGAACGAGAAAATAGTAAAAGGAACACACGAGACTATTGATATGATTTAAATGCTGAATTAACACATTTTACGACGAGAATAACATCTAGTTAGTCATCGGCAAAGGCAATGTTTATTTTGTCTTCTAAATTTCCTTGAAACAAGAAGGAAGACTTTTCAAACATTATTATCTGGTCGTACACACTAGCAACAAGTGCATGAAATAAAAATGAAAGATAAAAACTTAATTATTCTTTTGTTTGAAGGCACAATATTTTTCGGGTGATTAAGAGTACCATCAACGTTATTGCTAAAAATAAATAAACAAAAGTATTTTCAAACATACGTTCGCACGGTTAGTGAAAAAAACAACAACCAAATATTCCATTTTCGGAAAACAAAGAAAGTTCGCCAAGAAAAGAAAAAGCTTGGAAATTTCCGCGCAACAACATCTCAGAAAAAAACGCAATATAATATATTCGGCTTGGTACACATGCATTTCGTTGCGAGAGCGTCGCCAGACTTTCACCGCAAGAGATGTTCGCACGCGGGACGAAAAGTATACGAAGCTGCACATATAAGCCTCAACTCTGCGGAAAACGAGCGGCAAAGCGCTCGCGATAAAAGTCCCCATAGTCCAAGTTTCGTGACGTCGTGACTGATGGTCTAATCAGCTCGATTCGATTGCCTTCGACCTGAGAGAGAGAGCTCGCACGACGAGAGCGGCTTACTTTGTATCTCGCCGGCACGTCCGATCGAGCCAGGGTCGTTTCATCGTCGTTCAATGCTTATATATATATACACGAACGAGAGCGTCCGCCAGTTGCCGGTTACATGTGTTCGCCCTTTCTCGAACGTTCCTCCTCTCGCTGCTGCCGCCGTCGTCACAAACGCGCAAGAGAGAGAGAGAGAGAGAGAGAGCCTTGCGTTTTCACGCCTACGCTTGCGCGACCTTTTTTTATTATAAAACTCCCCGGATATTCTCGTAGCTTCGTCAACTCGACTTCTTATCCGTCGAGCCTCGAATACTTTTAAAATAAAGGTCAATTAGACTGGCGTAAGGAATGACGTTTGAACAACAAAAAAAGTTTTTTAATTTGACATTCTAGGCTTTTCTTCGTCTATCGATTGCTCCGAATGATCGTTAGCACACGACTGGCGAACACTTTATAAACTTGGTTTACATATACTCAATCAAGAACGTTGAACTTTATTACGTAACGAGGGCTTTTCCGCTGCCTCAATGGCTCTTTTGTTTTCGCTTAAACACTTTCATTAAAACGCAATGGAACCGGGGGAGAGGAGGAGGGGGGTGGCGTAGTGTATACACGCACTGATTAATTTTCAATAGACCAGCAGCGTGAAATACACCTATATCAATCGCGAGCAGCAAAGCCGGCGCGATGATAATGAATTGTTTGTCAATCCTCCAAAGCGAACGATAAACTCGACGAAAAAGAAAAAAAAAGGAACTGCGTCAAAGGCAGAGGCAGGCAGTGTATAAGCGGGAGGCTGGGAGGCGTACACAGAGCGCGCATCGGATAAAGGCGGGGGCAGCAGGAGGCGGCGGAATGCCATTAAATTATTAGCGCCCGAGAGAGCACACACAGCTCAACGTCAGAACGATTACCGCGTTACGCGAATTGGCTCGATATCTCGTGAAAGATTGAGCCAAGTCGCGCCGGCTCTCTCGCACATAGCGCTCTCCAGAGCGGCGTGCATGCATATTTTATGCGGATAACAATGAGGCTCTCTCTTGGCTTTCGCAACATCGCACTTTCCACGCGCGCGAAATTTCGCGATGGGAATTACCGAGTATGATGATTAGACTCGATATCCGAGTAGATTGACTCTTTTTCGTAGCTGCGATACGTGGAAACGCGTGATTAGACGTAACACAAGAGCAGGTGTGTGTGTATCGTCAAGTGCTGCTTTGGCTTCGAGGAGTAAATAGGTGTCGAGTGACCCTTTTATTTTTTTTTTTTTGCAATGGACGACTCGAATTCGGATGAGCTTGCAGGTTGCGTATATTTAGTTGGAATTTAGAAATTTAATCGTGCTCGTAACCGCGCTTGTGCGCGATGCTTTTGGGCGTGCGCCGTTGCTTAGCTAACGCTCGACGTTGCGTCCCTGTTGTAAAGGCTTTATGTAATCTCTTAATGACAGCGGGCCTTAATGTTGGGGTTTGATTAAATGATTCGCTTTTCGTGAATGCCCGTTAGCTGGAGAATGCAACTTTCCGAGCTGCGGGATGAGAGTCGTAATCAACCGATTGCAGGATTTTTTTTACATTAATTTCGTAATCTGTGATTTTTTATAAAATCGTGAGTAATGAAAATGTTTAGGAGATAGAAGTTATTGATTGTTTTTTTGTGAGAGTGAAAATTACGTAGTAAAGATGGGATGTTGCAAACTTATCTATGTGGTGTCGGAATATCGCGAATATTATCTAGGGTAATTCGTGATATATCAAACAGAAATTTATCTAACAAAAACAGGAAGCGACTTTACGACATTTAGAGAGTAAGTTTTGGGTATCAAGTTATCTAGATTGCAAAGTATAGAATTTCAAAATATTCCACGAATATCGGATCATTCTTTTGTTGCGAATAATTTTTAAAATATTGAGTTTGAAAGTGTTTAAATAGACGACCACCCTATATTGCACATTGTCTACTGCTCACATTTTTCGTATTTAATAAACAACCTGTATTATTTGTTAAAATATTTTTTTATTCCCTATTAAACTTTGACGAATCCATTGAGCATTTAATCGAATCGATTTTAAAATGAATATTCTCAATTTTAATAAGACATTATAATATTAACGCAAGAAACGTTTCATTATCAAAGCTCATAATCTACATATAAAATCTACACAATTTATTGTTCTGGCGAAGCAACAAAGCAGCTCGTTATCATTTCACAGCGAACTAAAATAAAAAAAGTAAAAAATTTTAAATATCTTATCAGCCTATCTTATTAAATTACACATCTTTCTTTTTCTAGACTCTCGATTAATTAAGTTATCCAATAAAAAAATAATAAAACCTGCGTCATCGAAGATTCGCGTGTCACGATTAAAAATATGACTACGAAAAAAATCGAATTCTAATCTTTTGAGCGTCATTGGGCTTCTCAAAGAAATACCATACGGTTTTAGTGGTCAGCACACCACATCTACCGCAGCTTGTCAAGTCGTTAAACCTCGAGTTTTGAATTATCTCGTGGATGCGTCGATAAGCACGCCAACACAAATATCTCGCAAACAATTGTGCGATCGGAGGAGAAGGAAGGGGATTACAATCGGAGTCGCGGCCGATGCTAAAGCAACGAGCATATCGAGTCTGCCAATATAATAACAATATAAAATGTAACACACGAAAGCCAAGCAACAAAAAGAAAAAATAATAATTTCCGGGAGAAGAGTAAAAGATGGCTTAATTACCTCCGTGCTTGAGATCAGCGGCCTCGTCAATTGGTATGACGAGCAGGGGAAAGATGCCGGACAATCCGACCATAGCCGAGCCGAGGAGGGAAAAGAACCAGGGCTGGTACTCGAAGTAGAGTCCGAACGACTCCCAAGAGTGCCAGAGCTCGTCGGCCGTCCAGTCGTGCTCCAAAAATCCGGGCCCAGCGGCGGCGGCCACTGCCGCGTTCGCCGCGGCCGCAGTCATCATTGAGGCCGTGCAGTTGCTCCGGCAGGCCAACGCCATAGCCCTGGACACCGGCGGGGCCCTACTGCTGCTGCCTCCTCCTCCGCCTCCGCCTCTCCTCTTAGCCGGCTGGCTGCTTCCGCTGCTCTCTTTGCCGGCTCGGCGCGGCTACTGTATTGCCAGGGGGGTCGGTCCCTCCGACTCTGCTCTCCCTTTTCTCGCCGCGCGCGCGATTACAGCTCCGTCCTCTTGTTCGCCGTAATCTCGCTTATCGGCCCGATCCACGCGCACTTTTACAATATATAAGCCGGCCTTCTCCGCTCGGCCGACGAGGAGAGAACTCGGCTTATCGGCTATTCGCGATCGGCCCCGCTTCTGCTCCTTCTGTCGTTGTTGTTGTTATTGTTGTGACTGAACGCTGCAATAGCCTCCTCTAGTCAGCTGATTATGCAGTTGTGCATACAACACCGGAGCGCGCCTCTCGTGATCTTCCTTTGTCCGACAAGGAAATTTTCCAATGGAAAGGCCCAGGTGTACACTAGTCCCACAGGGCCCCACAGTACTTTGCGCTCCTTACACGGACACACGCGCACACAGAGACGAGCGCGCGCAGCTCTCTTTCTCTCTTCGAAATCTTTATCTCCCCCACTGTCTGCGGGCGAACCAAAACAAAGCAGACTACGTCCGAAAAAGTCCGTTGCGCTGTAGGCGGGGGGGAAGGAGAGATGGAAAATTCTTTTCTCGGCCGAATAGCTATACAGAGCTCTCGTTGAGCAATGGCAAAAGTTAATAACGCGGTAGAAAGAAAGAAAGTTCGATGTGTATAATTAACGAGTAACGAAAACAAAATAACGTTCGGTGAGTGTGTATCTTTCTCGCGGGGCGGGGGCGACGAGTCGAGGCGACCGACTAGCCTACACTGAGGACTGAGTACGGACGCTTCGGAGCCTCGGAGCCTACGGCTACTACGACGACAATAGCAGAGCGACGACGAGAGATAATCGGGCCTCGGAGATTGCCGATTGAGCGCGCGCCAGCTTTTGTTATTCCATCGCTGCACTGATACTGCTGCTGCTACTGACGCTGCTGGCCGCCGCTACGCCTCTGCTTGCCGAGCCTCCTCGTCCCATGCGTGACTGACCTCATCTGCCCGCCGGATTCTCAACTGACAGTCGCTGCCGACGACGACGTTAAAACGCACTCGATTGACCGTGCTGTCGCTTATGTATTCCTCTAACCTTCTATCAACGTTATGCGCGTTCTTCGACGAAGGAGCCCTTGGGGCCACTGACAACTTAACCTCACACTTTTTCGCACTCCTCGACTCCCTGTGACACCCCCTTAGTGATAAGGTCCTCGGCACTCCTGCGCACTAGCTCCACCGACTCTTGCTCTCCACAACGCAGTTTTAACTTGGTCGACGACAAAGCAAGAAATCCTGTCCTGTCCTGCACGATGGATGAGAGAAGAAAGAAGTGTCGAAGAAACGGAGCAAAAGTTCGGAGTCGGGAGTAGCCTGTATATACGAGCGCTACACTGGCCGGTCGGACGACAACTAAGGAAGAAGAGCCAACGCGGGGGGGATGGGGACGATATGCAAGTGCGCACTATGGCCGACACGGCGCTTATATACGTCGGGGCGCGCAACGCCGAGGGCGCCGCCGCCGCGGCAGTGGCAGGCTCGGGAACTATTCGCGCGGCAAACGGCAAGTGTGTTGTATGAGGATGCTTTTACCCAGGCTCCGCGAGATCGATAACGAGCTGTGCACGCGGTACTCGGCTGCCCCTCCCCCCTGCCTCTTAAGAATCGGTAGCCCGATTTCATCCCACCAACAGCGTTACTAGCCTCGAGAGCGAGTGATAGATGTTATACTCGAGAGCAATTGCGAGTCGCAAACGATGTATTTACTACTCGGCGTTTCTAGTGTTGGCGACAATCGCGGATTGTCATCGGCGCAAGCCAATTTATACGAGCGGGGTCGCGACCGCGCGCTCCGCCAGCGTATCTATCCGCATTGTCTACGTTCGAATCGATTAAAAGCAATATAACAGCTGCGAGGAGAGAGAGAGACTGCGTTTGGTTACGTAATCTGATGTAATATCGGCGAATATGTATAAGACGATGCATAAGACGCGCTTGCGTGTAATAGAGGCGTCGAGCGCGCGGTTATTCTTTGATGCTGATAACGCGAGCTCCATACGATATTTAAAGGAAAAGACGGCTTTTCCGATATATGCACATGTGTGTTTTGGTTTTTTCGCATCTGTTTTGACTGGGCCGCGCGCGCGTGTGTTAACACGTGATAAGAATTGCCGCGGGGGATGAGAATAGGCGTTACTATATTGTTGAGGGAGATATATATATAGATACCCGGGATTGCGCAATTAGTGAAAATCGAGAGCTGAAATAGAGTGTGACGATCGTTTTGAAATTGTCCTTAAATTTATTGCAACGACTTTTATTTAGATTGACCGAGGGTTTGGTCAAGAAACTCGGCTTTAAACTGATGCGTTAAGAACTGCGCTATTGTGGCGGAGATACGGACAATTGTGGAGTGGTGCTAACCGGTTTGGGAAAAGAAAATGGTGCCTATACGGTTTACGATTAGCAAATGAGATATTGTTTGAAAAACATTGTTGAATTAACAGTTTCGAGCTGTTTAATGCTTGATAACAAAATTTCTCTACAAACATTTACATAGATAGACTTGCTTGAAATCGTCACTAGAAAATCCCAATATTCATCAATAGCCTAATCAATATGTCATAAATATTAACATCCGAGTTCGTAATGAAGTAATTTTTAATGAGATTATAGTGGTTAAAATTATCTTGACGCGTTACATTAAGTCTCAACGGAGTATTTCTATTCGTGGACGATAACTAAAAAGTAAGACTGAATAAGACGAGCCTAAAATACATCAAAACGTAATTAAGAATGGATCTTTAATATTTTGTATGAAATAGTAATTTCGATGTGTATGATGTAAAAATTATTTTTATCTGCAACATTTCATACATGCTTCTAGATAAATTTGTATTCAACAAAAACTTAGTATATCGTCGTAAATTTAATAATCTTATCATTTTTTAATTTATCAAAGGATATGGTTAATCTTTTGGGCCTTTTTTACCTCTTATCATCGGTACAGTTTAGGAATTTGTAGTAAAAAAAAGTCACTGTTAGATCATTTGATGATTAGCATAAGAATAAAAGCTTGTAAAACAATGAATACAACGATTTACTTCAACAAACTTGTTAATTTTTCAAAAAGAATACTTTTTTCATTTTACAAACTCGTAGCTCGCAATATATTACTCATATAACTATAAGGAAAAAAATGGTCGGCAAAAAAATAGTGTTAACTGCGTCAACAATATTGAGCAGATTGTTACGTAACAATTGAAAAGCTCGTATTATTCACATGATTCAGTTCTTTGAACTTCTGATTCAATAAACATACGTTTTAAAGAATAAGAAAAAGAAAGCTCGGTTTAGCTTTTCAATCGTCTATTCTAGCATATTCGTCACAAGAGATATTCGCTCATTGTTTTAAAATTTCCGACATTTTTTTTCTTATTCTTATTCTTATTCTTATTTTAACGCAGCACATATACGTGACTTATCACGAATTGCAGGAAAATTTAAGTATCAGCCTTACAAATGTTTTCCCTAACAATAAAAATTTTTCCGTCACAATAATAATGCCTATTTCCACCTATTCAATAAAAATCCATTCGAAAACCTTAAACCGAAACATCCTTATCACAGAAATCCACGTAGCGTATACGACAGCTAAATATAATACTCCAAGCCGAGATCAGACCACCGTCTCGACCAACGCCAAAACGAGTAGTCGATAATGACTGTTCATATTGTGATAATGAAATGCCTGTAAAAAAAAAAAAATAAAAAGTGCCAGCCTGCCAAGTGCCGCCAGAGTCTCCATCTCTGCGTGGTCCCGCGAACGCGGGATGCAGAAAAGCGAGCGCTGCTTGGCATCGCGCAATGCAAGTAATTAATCGAGTTAGCGCGGGCCGCTTGCCAATGGCTCTTCCCTTTTTCCCTCTTTGTCGATCGCCAGCCGGGTTGTCTTGTTCCTTTCTCGCGAAAGCCGTTCCAGCTGACCATCAATCAAACTTGTATTTACCTTGTTTGTAGATTATTTCCTTTTTAAACTATTTTTTTCTATTTTTTTTCCTTTTTTTTCTTGATTGTTTGCTGCTTTACAGGCTATATCGTTTATCGTGTAATTCCTTTGTTCCGAAAAAATATCTTGGAATTTTTTTTTAAAATAATTGCGAATTTTCTACATTGATACAAATACAATCAATTAGCGAGAAAATACAGTAAGCTATCCAAGAGGAAAAAAACTCAAAGAATCAATGTGTGCGTGGGTTTGCCTATGAGTAACAATCACTTATATCGTGTTTATTTTCCATATCAAAATGTATTATTCTCATTTAACCATTTAATTTTTTTCTAACACGTACGCAGCAAGCACAGTAATCCATACAGCTCAATGGTTAAAGAACCAACGATTATAACGAACGATATCCTCGTCAGGTGGCCTAAGTTTATCCCCGAGGCTGCTGCCGCTGAGTAAATGCGAAACAAATCGGAGCGAGAAAAGACCGGGGCCGAATACACAGGCAGACGCATGATAAATGGAGAGCAGCGAGCCTCTCCTCGCTATTCTCTCTCCCGGGCGTTATCTGTCCTCCCCCACCCCCCGTTCTCCACCCACGCGCTCCCGGTAAAAACGAAGAGAGAGAGAGAGCTTGCGGGGGCCGAACGGTTTCACGTCATAATGCGCTCGGACTCCAGTGAGCCGAGCAGCGAAGAGGCTATTTCGAGCGCGACCAAAAGAGAGAGAGAGAGAGAGAGCGCCTCTCTCTCAGCCGCGAGGAATTTTACGCGCCGAGGCGGCTTCTTCTTCTTCTTCTTACGCCGAGCAACATTTTTCTCGGGCAGCAGTCGCGATCGTTCGGTCGAGCTGTGATCGGCCGCGCTCAGGACTACACGCGAGAGAAGCGCGTGAGCGCGCCTCCCCCCGAGCGACACACACCCCCGCAAGAGGAAACAGCATAGAGAAAGAGAGAGAGCACACACACAACGGAGTCACGATGGACTTGATGACCGAGTAGGAAATCTAGTCCACCGTGCTTTATCTCACCCAAAGCCCCCCTTTTGACACTCCCGCGCCTCGAACACCCTTAAACGTGTGCTGTCCTGTAGGCCAGGAAACGCGGGAGATCCATACAGTGTGTCATGCACGCGGCTTGGTAGTGCTCTGTGCCCTTGGGGGTAGTGTGTCTATAGCATCCGCACCGAAGAAGCACACACCGTAAGCCTCGCGCGGTGGAATATAAGACGAGATGGACAACGTCACTGGGGCCGCTTAGCTTCCGAGAGGAAGCCCTAGAAAAGCCGCGTCGAACGGCCGAGGGCATCTCTCTCTTTTCCCACGAGCTTGCTAAAGAGCGAGAGAAAGAGAGCGAGAGAGCGAGAGAATAAGAGAGCGCGAGAATGGAGTCGTCCACGTCACGGTAAAGAAGCTTGAGCTTTCAGCCTATCCCTACTTCCTCGGGATACTCTAGCGCTATTGCTGCTGCCGCTGCTCGCGAGAAGAGCTCCAATGCGTATTTATTTCTCTTCATCATCGAAAGCTCGTCTATCTCCGGAGCGGATCCGGCCTCTGCGCGCCGATCTTCTCTCCCTCTTTGATCCCTCTTCGTTTTCTCTCTCTCGAGCTCTCTTTCTCTTCCTCTCTCTCTCTCTTCTTCATCTTCGTCAGCATCATCGCACGTTAAACCATCAGCGCCTGCTGGACCAGCACAAGCATCTCTCTTTCTTTCGGCCAAAAAGCTCCGAGTGTAACGCGCCTCATCAGCATATAATCATCGTGTTTCGCTCTCTTTCACCCCGCGCACTCATCGTTCGCTCTCCTAATCCGAGCACACCAGCTTACGTAATATCCACGGGCGTACGAAAAAAGAAAAAAACGGACTCCAGCCCGTTCGCCTAAAATCACTCGCCAACGCGTCTTCTCACTGTTGCATCGTCCCTCTCTCTTTTTTTTCTCTCTCTCCGCGCGCTAAACACGCTGCTTGTTGCATACGCGGGCGCGATTGCCGATCGTCAACCGTCGCTGTGTGCTCCCCTGTGTGCGCCTCTGTGCTATAACTACACGCCGCCGCCGGTGCAATTATCATGATGGACTCGCGCAGAATGTCAAACTGGAACGCGCTGAGCATCGAGGCCGCGCTACAGCAAGTCAACGGCCCGCAAGACGGACTCGAGCCGAGCAAGTTCTTCCGCAAGTCCAATACGGTGAGTAGTTGTGTTGTTGTTTGTTTGCATAGAGCAACATAGACCGGTTATTGTCCAGGCTGGCTTTTATGGGCCGTTGGTTGGGGGCTTTTTGATGTATCGCTGCATAGTACGAGAAGGGGAGGAAGCTTCGGCTGAGAATCTTCTTCTCGGGCTCTCGCATTACGCTCGTTAGGCTATTGCGTATTAGCGCGGGGTTATATTTCACAGCGTGACATAGCTGTAAAACGAAACTACCAACCGACTATTTTGTTTTTCTTTTTTCGATGACTCTCGGGTTTGTTAGACCTTCCATATTTTTCTTATTAAAACGCTTTTAAGCGCTTAAAATCTTATGTGACAATGTTTCATTGTCGCCTCGGTAAGAGCGTTAATCGAACAGATGGCTATCGGATTGTCTTGGTAAATCGATAAATATTTAAATTGAGAGGGGAAATCGATTCGTTATTGATTTAAAGCTCTCTCTCGGAATTGATGCACCGACAGCTTGCCATCGAGATACGTAGGCGCGCTGCTCCTGAAAGCCATTAGAATATAAATAGCGATAGGTTTCTACCACTTAAAATCTCTGGAAAGCAATCGTTGGGAGCCCTGGCTTTCTCGAGAAGATAGTTGAAAAGCTCTCCTACCACCGGTACTATTTATATTTCATTATAAACTTGCACGCTCATTGTGGATGTTCGAACGTGGGCAGATAAACTAGTATACGTTTTTAAAGTTCTTGAATTTTTTTTTCAGATTTAATTCCTTTAAAATTGATTTTTTTAATGATAAAACTTATTGCACAATGTATATCTTGAAAGTTCGAAAAAAATAAAAATAAAATAAAAGAGAATTAAGCCAATATAGATAAATCGGATAAGGAGTCTTTAAAAATATGTAACAGTATTAGGATTACCGTTGGCTTCCGATGCTTTTATTGTTGTGTATATAGCTACTTTGATAGATTTTGTGATCTTCAAAAGTCACGTGATTGAAACAATTTTTTGATACTCGTTAAAAGAATATTTTTAAAATTAGCTCGCGTTTCAAAAACTACTCGTTTGACGTATTTTTAAAAATAAACGTTTATATTTGTTTATAATTGAACAAAAATCTACACTTTTGAATTATTAAAAAAGAAAAAAAAATGTCAAAGTTGAATAGTCGAAAAAAGTACAAGTGCAAGCTTAGGAATTTGGTACTTTGTTAATCTAAATAATGTCTCAAACTGTCCGTATTATTAGAACCTTTGTTTACATCTCCTTTACTGCCACAATAAAACTGCAGTACGCAATAAATCCGAGTATGAATAGTAGCAATGCATCATCGGGTAATAATTAAATTCTGCGAAATTGGTTTTTCATGCAAATTCCGAAACTACCACATCACTTACATACGAAAGCAATTCAAAACTGCGGTTCATTTGTTTAATTCTTTTCGTTATTAATTATACTGTTATTAAAAATTACATTATAAAAAAATAACTTCCTCTCGTAAACAAAATGTGTAGTTACAACAAGTCAATTTTTTTAATAAGCAATTAAACCGACCAAATCAGTACGTACAGTCAGCCGTAACGATAAAGTCTCAGAGTTTTCGCTCTGACATAGACGTCCGCTGGGCATCGGATTAGCGCGCGGCCCCGAAGCGTCAAAGCTCGATCGCGTCAAACAAAGTGTCGAACAGCTCAAGCGTCTCCCCTGACAGCGCAGCAGCAGCCGATCACCCCCTTCCCCCCTCTCTCAGCCTCTTTAAATCCCCATCGCGTCGATCGGCTTGGCCGAGCGCCTGCGAGCTTTATTTTTAACGACGAAAAAAACGTCGCTCCGGTGCAGTGTCGCGGCTGGACTTGTCAAGCGCGGTCATCGTGCCTCTCGATTCAACGACATTGCCGATCTCCGGGAGCGCGCCGACCGGGCCGTGGCCGGGACCAGGAGGAGGTGGCCGCGGCGCAGCGGCTGCTGCTACAGCTCGGGTAGGAGGGCCGCGCGCCGCCGGCGCGTGAGAAGGCGCCGGCAACATGAGCACCTGGAACCAGTTGAACTTCGAGCACGCGACCAGCGCGATGTCCCGGGACGATCACATTCGCGCCGGCAGCTTCAGGAGAAAGAGGATGACGGTAATGCTCGCGATGCAGATTTTTGAGATTTGCACGGGAGTGCGTTTTTTTTTTTTGTTCGAGAGATCGAGCGTTACGACGACCCGACAACCGTGACCTCGTTGACTATCGGGCAGTCGTTGGTCTTTTTTTTGTATCCCGGTGCCTTTTTTTCAAGGAGATTTTCGGTGTTTGGTTTATGTATGGTGGTTGTGGATAAGTAATCAGTGCTGTTAGTTTTGATTGTGCGGAAATTAATTTATTTGGGTAGGTAATTTACTGTGTTCGTATTGATAAGAGTGAATTACCTTAAAACAACCCTGAACCATTTGTGCATTTAAAAGCCTTAGTTGATAAAGTAAAAGTAAACTGAATAATTGTTAAAGTAACTCGTGCATTATGTATAAGGTCGTAGACTGTTGAAATAGTTATTGACTTTTTTTTTATCCGTTATAAGCAATTATATTATTGCAGAGGCAATATTTTAAAATATAACGTTGAAATGTTTTTTTCTATACTTAAATATTTGTTATGAGATTTCATTTTTATATTAATTTCTTTTAATGAGGAATTTTAGTTCAACGAAAATGTGTGAATGGTTAATGACAATCAAGTGTATTTTTAAAATAAATTTTTTTATTTTTATACTTTCAAACAAATCATCACATCTTAAAATTTGCAACTCAATTTTATTCTTCTATAGAAATTCATTAGGACTAAAGTAACGGACTTCATTTTAGCTTCAAAATTGTTCAAAGGTATATTGATTAATTGTAATTAGAAAACCTTTTAAACGGAAATTCGTTAAAAAAGCACAATATAAATCTCCATAATTTCTTTTGATTTTACCTCCAATTAAAACTCAATAAAATAAATAATTTGCAATTTCGCATTATTTCCTCATTACTCGAAATGCAATAAGTACTCAATTAAAATAATACCCCGTCAATTTCCAACGAAACTCTCCATCGAAATTTGACAAGACTTACTGAAACGCGAGTGATTATAGCAGGCTCCATAATTTACCGGAGTGAGAGAACGTCTCGGGCGTAGATTGGACGGGCGTGTAATAAATCGCAGTCGGGGCCGAAAAGTCGGCCAATATTTCTCTGGCAATCGGCATTTTGGCAAGCCCGAGCCCTATCGAATAATCCAAATATCCCAGTGGGTGAGTCTCGTCAAAAACGAGTTTATCGTCTGATCGATCCCTCAATCAACGATCAATCTGATATTTCACACGGATAAATAAACACCAAGATTCTATAGCGAACTCCAAATCCCTTCATTACACCAGCCTAATCCCCCATCCGATCGAATACCAATCTATCACGAAAAGTCTCATCCAAATTTCCCAACCCCCTAATACAAAAGACGTGAACCTTCAATTACGAGTTTGCCTCAAGTGGTAACGATGGGACCGAGCTGTCACGCTGCCTACATGCATACACTCTCGTCTACAGCGAGCCTATCCGAGGCTCATTGCATCTGCGGTCTAGGCTAAGCCGTGGGCGCGCGCGCGCGGCTGCAGCTTAGCAGCCGTTTTAAATATAAGCCCCCTTATATACCCGAGAGAGATGAAGCTAGAGAGAGAGAGAGAGAGCGAGTAGCCCAAGAGCGGTGTATATTTAGTAAAAACCAGCGCATGCGCGATCCCGGCTGGGCCTAAACACAGGCCGATGGGCAATATCTCGGGAGAGAGCCCCCCCGCGCGCTCAAGACACATCCGGCGCAACAGACGAGACGGCCCGTGTGTGCTGCAGTTCCGACTAGCCGCGTAAAAACGCGCCCCTCCTCCCTCCTTCCCTCGTACGGGCTGGGCACCCCGCCGAAATCGCACGTGACGTGGAGAAGGTGTCTTCTTTGCTGCGCAGCCATAAGTGACTCGGTGTCTCCCCTTTTTTCCTCCCTATCCCGTAGAGGGATTGTTTTGCCCAGCGAGTGAAAGAGAGCAAGCCCCTGAAACATGGAGGGCTTGGACGTCTGGGGCCAGATCGCGGTCGAGACCTCGCAGATGTACGTCAGCGAGGGCGGCGTTATTAAGAGCCGATTCGCCAACACCGTAAGTCCCCTATATACACGATCGGTTGCACCATAATACGAGAAGGGGGCACATATACGTTCATTAAAGCTTAATTTCGTGGGTGATTGTTGCTCATATTGTGTTACACGCTCGTTGCAGACGATCGAGAAGCTGCCGGACAAGGTCATACTGAACGTGTTCAACTACCTCTCCCACAGGGAGATATGTCGGATGGCGACGGTCTGCAAACGCTGGCGGCAGATCGCCTACGATCCCAAGCTCTGGTCGCACGTATCCCTCAGGCCGGAGATCAGTGGCCTTCACGTCAACTCCCTCGAGTTTCTTCTGCAGTTAGTTAGGTGAGAGCTTCAGAGCATTTTATAGTCGACGATTAAGTAAGATCGGTTATTGCGAATCGGACGATTGAGAGATGTTGGATAATTGGGTGTAATAAGAGTAGCTGGCGCGGAGAAGGGGGATTTCCGAGTACGACGAAAAATTTAACATGCGTGGGCCGTGGGATTGTCTCTAAATATAAGCGGCATTGTCGATTTGAAAAGGCTGCCTTCGCGTGCATTTCGCGCCCGAATAAGTTATTTTCGTCGAGTCGCAGCCTCTCGCGTCAATTATAAGGCAAAAATCGTTGGGTTCGATGATGTTCTCCGTTTCATCCGTAATAAATCTGTCGCGTGACTATGCGCCCCGTATAAATCATATAGAGGGTGATTAATATTCCCCGCAGCCGCTGCGTTATTCGATTATTTTTAATTTCGTTTCCATAACGTGTGTACAACCGCACTTACGAAGTAACATCTCTAATCCACAGCGTTCGATTCGGAGCTTCGCTGCGCTACATCGAACTGCCGATCGAGCTGATCACCCACACCGTCCTGCACGAGCTGTCAAACAAGTGCCCGAACTTGACGCACATGCTCCTCGACTTTTCCACTGCCATGCAGCTCCACGACTTCTCGGAGATGCAGGCCTTCCCGACGAAGCTCAAGTACATGTGCATCTGCCTGTCGGAGGTCATATTCATGGAGGGCTTCATGCGCAAGATCTACAACTTCATCAATGGACTCGAGATTCTACATCTCATAGGTTTGTTGACTGAGCGGGGAAAGACCGTTTCGTTAAAATATACCGAGTTTTAATCCATGATGATGATTAAATTGACTTTGTAATAAGACACACGTCATTATTTTCCTCGTTAATATGAATATTGTTAATGTCAAGGCACTTACGAAAAGGTGGAGGAGGAGGAAGAGGAGATCTACGAGGTGATAAACGTGCACAAGCTGAAATCGGCGACGCCAAATCTCCGGGTGATCAATCTCTACGGGATAAACTTCGTCGACGACTCGCACATCGACGCCTTCTCCTCGAATTGCATTCAGCTCGAGTGCCTGGCGGTAAACTTTTGCGCCAAGGTCACCGGCTCGACGATGAAGACCCTGTTCCAGCGGAGCCGCCGGCTCAGGTGTCTCCTGATGCAGGGCACGAGTAAGCTCATACCAAATCTCTTGATCGCTCAAATCAAAAGTCGCCCTCGCATATCCCAAATTTTCCAGATCTCCAGAGCGAGTACGTGATGCAGGTCGAGTGGGAGAAGTCGAGCGTGCAGGAGCTGGACATAACGGCGACGGACCTGTCGACCGAGTGCCTCATCGACATGCTCTCACGCATACCCGGTCTCCGCTTCCTCAGCGCCGGCCAGCTCAACGGCTTCAACGACAGCGTACTCAAGGCCTGGATGGAGCTCGGCAATCCGCGCAACCTCATCGCCCTTGACCTCGACAGCTCGGACAATCTCACCGACGACGCTCTCCACAAGTTCCTGTCGCGGCACGGACATCAGCTCTGGGGCATCGCTCTGTCCGGCATGCCTCACATTACCGATCAGCTATGGCAGAGCGTATTGCCCATACTCACCAATGCCAAGTACACACGACGATTTTCTTGCGATAAAACCTTTTTTCCGATGACTTTTATTATAATTTTGATGTTTCCCCGCAGAATCATAGTGATGGGAACGCAAGAGAGGCTCGGAGTTAACATCCACGTCGATCAGCTGATGGACGGCATAGCGAACAACTGCCCGAATCTCGAGCGGCTCGAATTGCGCTGGGACCCGGAAAATCTGCGTTTCTCCGACAAAAGCCAAAAGGCCATCGACATACTTCGGGTCAAGTGCATCAAGCTGAGATGTCTGTCCCTTAGGTAAGACTCGGCTTCCCCGACATCACGATAATCAACGTGCTGTATCGCTCGGTTTGTTTTTTTTAGTGACGGCAGGTATTACGAGATCGTCAAGGCGAACTTCGAGCGAGCCGACCGGACGACCGTCGTCCGCACGACCACCTGCTGCCGGGTGACCAGTTACTACATGCTACAGAACTACAAGGACCTCATCTTCAACTGATGGCGCTGGTCCCTTGAAAAACAAAAATAAACATGGCCTTCTCTTTATTTGCAATTTCTCATTTTGTGAGGGATACGACGACGAGGAGCATCAGGTCGTCGCAGCGTGCGCGACGATCGCCGACTGCCGATTTAAGCGAGAGCGCTCTGGATTGAAATCGCTGCAGTCGCGCTGTTTTGGGCTTGTGCTTAATTCTCTAGTTGGATTGATGAAATGCCAGTGTGTCTGTGGACTTTTGTGCGTGTTGAATGTGTGTACGTGGAGTGTGAGGTATTCGACGATATGCTCTCTATATGGCAATGTGTCACCGAGACTGCCACGCGCGCGGTTATGCGCGTACGTCGATAAATATAGGTACGTTGGCTATCTCGATGTTGTTAAGGTTTATTGTTGATAAGTCTTTGTAAAGTGTCTATTTCGAATAAAAAAACAAAACAGAGTATTTTCAAATTAATACACTTGCTTTTTGATTTTTTTGACGCAAACTGTATACATAGTCACGTAGGAAGTTTATACCGAGCGCTTTAGAAATAAAAAAGCTTTGACCTCCCCCTCGGTACTAACGAACTCAGAGGGCGATAATCGAGGGTCGCGCGCCCGCACAAAACGCACGGGCGTAAAAACGCCCAGGCAAGTTACCAAGGCGAGGCCTTTTGTTGTGGTGACGAGAGAGAGCGTATATAAGCCTATAGCTTAATCGCAGTCAAGCATGTAAACCAGGGGGGGGGGAAGGGACGTGGGGGGATGGAGAAGGTGGTAACGGCACAATGTAAGCAAGAGAGAAATAAAAAAAAAGAGAGAGAAACAAGGGCGTCGGTGGTGGTGGTGGTGGGTAAGAGCGCAGGCGCCGTCGAGCGGTCAGTGGCGGCAAAATCGTCGCCGGCACCGGCACACCGCCCCGAGAGCCCTGGCCATATCGATTTGCCGCGCGATAATTTATTCAGCGCCGGCTGTGCGAAGGGAGAGAGGGAGCCGATCGATCGGTGCCTCTGGGCAGTTGTATACACGGAATCTGCGTGTGCCAGGCACACGCAGAGCGGCTCGAGGGCTCTCAGTGGGCAGCGCGCCCCCGGTACACGCGGACACACATGTCCGAGGAGGAAGAGGATGTCTACACCGAGAGGCGACTCAAGATCGCGCTTGTCGGTGATTCGGCCGCTGGAAAAGTGAGTTGATCGAGCACGATTTTATTGTCGAGGGAGTTTAGTTTTTTTGTTTTTGTTTTCTTTCTTTTTTTTTTGTCATTTGGGTGATATATTGGGGGGAGGGGGTGAGATAAGCGCACGCTGATTGATCGGTTGGGCTTTTTTTGGGGGGGGGGGGGGGTGGCTCGGGGGTATTTTTTGGGGGCTGTTTGTCCTTTTTGTGGTTTTCTCTTTAAATTTATGTATACAGACGTAATAAAAAATGATGCATTTATTCGTCTGGATTTATGTTTTTTTTTTCAAAATTAGCTTTTTTCTACATTTCTAAATCTAGGTCTAACTGTCTAATTTGACTTTCATTTATTCAGAAGCGACCCTACGCAAATAAAGTAAGAATATCGACCAGTCGATCTCGCGTACGAGATAACGAATAAAATATTAAACTGCAATCTAAATATTAAAATCATATTTTATGAAAAAAAAAGAAAAGAAAATCTAAAATTTCGAAAAAATAAAAGTCATTGCAAGACCTTGGGGATTAGAATAAACGGGGACTGGGTAATAGAATCGCGTGGCGTGTCCATCGTCAAAAATGTAAATGCAGGATTGTAATCTTAGACCAGCATTGCGGTGAGGTTTTGCTTCGACGAATTTTCGCGGCAGTACACGCCCACCTCGGGGATAGATTTTTTCCTGAAAAATCTCAGCATCGGCATCTACAAAAATGTCAACCTCTACCTCTGGGACATCAGCGGCTTGTCGCTTCGATCGACCATGCTCGACAAGTACATTTTCGAGGCTAACGTAAGTTAAACTATGCTTGAATCAATTATTGAAAAGAGCGATTCACTAGAGCCGTATACAACTTTGGATTAAAAAAGATTATTGTAAATTTCATTTGTTATTTTTGTATACGAAATTAAACCTTCTAATGCTATATTAAAATCGTGAAGCACGCGGAAATGTTTACTTTAACTCGAGCAAAGACGAGAAAATTATATATACCCTCTATCGATCTACAGTGTTAATAGTCGCGTTTAATGACCACGTAGAAAAAGTAGAGCGCAACGTTTTTATTCGTGCGTTATCAAAAAAAGTACTTTAACGAATTCAAGTAAAAAATTGAATACATTAAAATAAGTAGAATAAAAAAAAAAGAAAATCCGATTCGCAGATCATTTTGCTGGTGTACGACGTAACGAACAGCTCGAGTTTCGACATAATCGAGGAATGGATAGCGGAACTGCGCCGGATAAACGACGAGTGCAACGCGATGCCGATGATGGTGATAATCGGCAACAAATGCGACATGGAACATCAGCGCTCGGTGAAGAGGGAGAGGTCCCACAAGTTCGCCGCTGAGAATGGCTTTCACTATCACGACGTGTCGGCGAGAACTGGAGAGGCGGTAAATACATAAAAACCCAAGAAATAAATTTAATTTTTACGAATAAAATAAAAATAACGTCTTTACAGGTGTCGCTGTCGCTAGTCAATCTAGCGGCGAAGATACTGGGAGTGAGACTGTCGCGCACCGATCAGGATTTCCACAAGCCGATCGTAACGGCGGAGATCGGCGACACCGTCGACATGCCGATAACGCGCAATCGCAAGATCGTCAAGCGCAAGCCGAACAAGAAGCCGCCGACGATACATCATTTCAAGCCGAATCTACCGGCTGCCAAGACGACGACCTGCGCGATACAATGAGATACCGATTGCATTTGGCGCGTTCGCCCGTGATTCTGGAATTTATAGTCGACGCGGGAATATAGAATCGCGATATTGCATAAACGAGCTTGTAATAAGGTCTTTTTTTTAGATGACACGGTGAGGAAAAAACGTGAATTATCGGACGATCGTGAGTTGAGTATGGAGGAGTGAGGAGATGGAGAAGTGAAGGTAAATTTCGAAACGACATCGTCGAGCGCTGATGTGTCGAGTGGATGGACGAGGAGATTTTAATGTGATTCTCAAAGGTACAAAAAAATAAAGGGAATAAAAAAAAACGCGATGGAAATAAAAGAGACACAGAAGCCAGTTTCTATGTAATTTCATAAAAACAAGTTTAATATACAGATTTATTTTTAAATTCTCACAAAGACAAAGGGCAAATAATATATATGTATAAATCGTTTTCATAGAATATATGTATATTTAAATGGAAGTACTAGGATGACGATACAGTCTTTAAATGAATTAATCATACCTCGAACGTACATACACTTTCAAGTATATGTGTTTCTCCGTGTGTTTGTGTGTATCTGTGTCTGCATGTGTGCATGGCATACGCTTGAATAACTGCAGTCTAAATGCGTCAGATTTGTAAATAAGTCGTATGTCGATTGATTTTTTTTGTTGTTTTTCTAATAATAAAAAAGAAATCTCAATCCTTCTCTCTTAATTTATTCTCTCTCACTATCTAATAATATCAACGATTTTTCGACGAATTTTGTTTATTCTACATAATAACTCGTTACAAAAATTCTCATAATACTTCTGTTTCAATATTAATTGACATTAATATAACTGATAAGACATTACGCACAGCTAATATCGCTTATACAATTTTTTTCCTACCGTAAACTCATAACGTCACTTTGTAGGGGGAATAATGGGAAGAGGAGGAATCGCGATTATTCGCGAGCCTCTAAAGCTACTTAGCTAGCAAAATTGAACACTATGTGTGTGTGTATACTATCAACTATAACGATTCGGTTATCAAAGTCGCCGAGATGCATGTATACGTGTGTTTACGTGTTTATAATACGCATATGGATTATATGTACATGATTATCGAGCCTCTCTACAACTACTAAGTCTCTCTCGCGAATCGAATAGTCATGGCTAATGGACGGTGAAGAATCCCGAAATCCCCGGCGTGTCGACGGCCCAACGAAATGCTAAGCTTCTAAAATGCAATGCTCTAAGGAGAAAAACAGGTAAACATAAAATTAAGGAAGATAATAGCAGGCGCCTCTAAGGGCCTGAGTAGCCTCGGCGAAGGAAGGTGATTCGTTAGAGGTCGGGCGGCTTGCTGAGCGGCCGCCTCGGCCACGAGTCTCGCTCGAGTATCTTCTCCTTGGCGTTCCAGAGGGCGAGGACCTTCTCGCTGACCGGATAGAGGTAGGTCTCCAGCCACTCCTGGGCGGTGTAATTCGAGTAGATGCCCTCCATCGCGCTCCTCATCTCCTTCTCGATGTAGACGAGCTCCATCTTGTAGCGGTCGACCTCGGCGACGGCACGCTCGACGTGGCTCGGATTCGAGAAGGCGTACTTGATGTTGTAGGGCTTGAGCCAGCCCTTGAACGTGCTGTCCTGCTCCATGCGCGTGATCTCCTGGCAGAGCGAGTGCAGCCGCAGGCTGGCAGAGTAGACCGAGGCCCCGTAGTAGCTGCACTTGGTCCAGCCGTACTGGGGCTCTGGGAGGCTGAGTCTTATTATGCCGTCGCAGCTGAGGCTGTCCATTACCCGGCGCGGCACCTCGATCGGGAAGCTGTTGTAGTCCGAGGAGCGCAGGACCATGAGGTTGATGGCGAGCGAGGGCAGTGCCGAGGGCAGGAGCTCGCACAGCACGCTGAAGTGGTCGTACCTCTGCCAGCCGGTTAGAATCACGCCTTTGAAGTGCAAGCGCCGCGAGTGACGCGCTATGATCTCCAGCCAGCGCTGGTGGTTCTCCATGTGGTACGAGATGTCGGTGTAATAGCGATCCGGTGCGGTCGCCCCTTTGAACGCCGTCGCCACCCACACCGATCTCCAGACCTTCGAGTAGCTTTCCCACAGCTGATCCGTCAGCGTGGACATTGGATCCGTCGTGTACTTCCACACGACAGGCTCGATTAATCTGTTCAAGCCTTTGCTAATAATTTCTTGTGGCATTATATCTCGGAATTCGTCGTCCCACATGAGCACCGTGAGATTGGGATACTTTTTCTTTATGTAAGTTGCCACTGTGTGAACGTGATTGAGAAACAATTGCTTCTTAGTCCACTGATTTCTGATCATTGTGTCAACGCATCTGGTGCATTCACCCAACTGATAAACTTCGTCTGCTCCAATGTGTAAATACTTGATGTTTGGGTGCATTGCAACCACTTGATCTATCATACTGTATATCAGATTTAAAGTTTTGTTATACGTTGGACATATAACTTGGGGATAGCGAGGAACTTCTCTGTACTCTATATACTTTTTCAATTTCAAGACAAATTCTAAATGGCCAAAAGTTTGAATAAGCGGTATGATAAAAAGATTATTTTCTTTGGCAAGTTCTTGTATTGCTATTATGTCATTTTTGGAATAACAGTTACCAGCACTCACGTCTGCAATGTCATCAGAAAAGGGAAACATATCTTCGTACTCTATGAGCAATCCTGTGGCTCCCAATTTGTTCAATATGGGAAACAAATACTTGTAATAATTAATCAGCGGAGGAGCACCTTTCAAATCTAGATGTACAATTTTGTGCCCCTTGTACAATGAAGCCTCATCGTACGATTTCTTATCTACATCACTATTGTCAAAATCTCCAAGGCTAGTCCTGGGATCCATGAACCTTTGAAAATCAAACTTCTGCCTCCTCGGGCCTTTGGTATTGTCAGCATAGCTGCCGTCGTCGAGCCTGAGGAGGGAACGAGCTTTCGCGGACGGCACCTCGTCGACCTCGCTGCTCAGCAGGTGATAAACAATAATGAGGAGAGCAAACAACACCATCAGAGTTATCGACATCTGCGTCCGTCCCTTGAACCGCGTCATCATGTCTGACATTCGCTCACAATATTGTCATGCTAAAACGTCACGCAAATCACTCCGTCGGCCCGACGATCCAATTATCCGCGATTACTCCGGCTTGTCACGACTTACATTTTAAGTAGCACTCGTCAGCAGGAGCTTGCTTCGCGATAAGCCTTCTCTCTCTCCCTCTTTATTTCTCTTCGCGAATTGTTTAACCAAACATCGCGACGAATTTTTTGCGGACGAGAGCAGCTGCCTCGTCTACGAGCGTCAATATTTATCATCACATCCTGGCCGCACTTTAATATACGCTGCCCCTGCAAACTGTTGATAATCGATGCACGCCAGTTGTGTGCGACACTGTACACACGACTGTGTATTTACGGGCACTGGCACACGAAGTATATGTGGGCTCTCTCTGCTGACTGCCGCGCTAAAGCCGCGTTTACACTGCGGTTTTATCAAGGCGCACTCCGTGATTTTGATAACTGTTTTTGTTTTTGATCAGCTGCTCCTCCCGCACGTGGCTTGAATTTGCGTGAACATTTTCGCAATTAAAATTGTTGCGAGAAGGTGTCAATAACTGGAGAACGATTAGCAGGCGTGAAATTTCAAGAGGTGAGAAAATAAAAGTTTTTTTAATGTTTGTTAACTTATTGTTTCCAAACTGGCAGTTTTATTTACAAAAGCTTTTTTCTGCTTTTTTTCAAGTTGCACTTTCAAGCTTTTACATGTGGTGTGTATAAGGAATTTATAAAAGTATAATCGCGTTGTAATTTTGTGGTTAGAATAACGTAAACATAGGGGGTAAACAAACCTCAAATTTCCACAAAATTAACAAATAAATCAGAATCAATCTTATTTATACCCATTATTTGTATCTTTAAATCACATATTGTATGAAAATATTTTTCTAGGTACCTCAAAATATAATTTTGATGCCATATAGTGAATTAAGCATTTGTTTATAAAGGCAAAAATACACTTGAAACAATGAAAGAACACTTGCCAACGGGCACTTTGCAGTGCTATTGGAGTAATTTAAAGGAACATCCTAAATGCATTCATGGTAAGGAAAAAGATTATTTTTAATTTTCAATTTAATTGAAGATATTAATTAACTATTTCTAACAGGACCAACTTTGCTGTTTGGGAGAGAAAACGACGATGAGATAACAAAGTTTTATGCCTGCTCAGCTTGCCGAGATAGAAAGCTTTGTTCATTTTTCCTTGAGGTTGGCAAAGAACCAAGTAATCAAATGAAACAAATTTTGGAAAAAGAGAGAAAGAAAAATGTGACTTATTATAATCATCAAAAAATGTTTATCACTTACAATCAATTAATGAGTGAAAGTCCTGCAAATAGAATATACTGCTACCAATGTGAGAAACTGTTTCCAATATCAGAAAATTACAAACACAGTGGTCATGAAGTAAAACAAAATCTCTCTGATTATGAAATGACACATCCTTCAGAATTTTTGAAACCTTTAGATAATTCAAAAAAAGAAGCTCAATATTTATTTTCTAAGAAAGCTGTTAAGGATATTACAGATTTTTTAGTAAGTTTGAATGCTAAGAATGTTTTGTGTATAGGAGCACCAAGAATACATGAGTATATAACTGCAAATTTAGAAGAAAAAATGTCTAGCCTTTTGTTGGATTTTGATGGAAGATTTGTAAGTTATAAAAGTAAAATATTTATTTTTAGATTATTTCAATTATAATAAAACATTTTATCTTGTTTCAGCACAATTTTTTTGGACCATTAAATTACTGCTGGTATAACTTATTTAATCATTACTTTTTTCACTCAGAGTCAGAAGTGGTTTTTAAAGAATTTCTAACGCAAAATAAAGGAAAAGATATGTATATAGTATGTGATCCCCCTTTTGGTGGACGTGTGGAACCAATGTCACAGACTATTAAGACTATCAGTGACTTGCACAAAAAATTAAATAAGATTAGTAATACTGAGGATGAGTTAAAAATCTTTTTTATTTTCCCTTACTTTATGGAAGCAATTATGAAAGAAAAGTCTAATCCATTAAATGTTGAAGGAGGATTAAAAGATTTGAAAATGACTGATTACAAAGTAGAATATGATAACCATCCTTTATTTGTCTCAAAAGCTAATAACCAAGAGCAAGGATCACAAGTCCGCATTTTTACAAATGTACCATTGAATTTAATAAAATTACCTGAGACTGATGGGTATAAATATTGTAAAAGATGTCAGAGATGGGTGGCTGGAGAAAATAAACATTGTAAAATTTGTCGCGGTTGTACATCAAAAGATGGTCGTCGTTATAGACATTGTAAAGTATGTAAACGTTGTGTAAAACCTACATGGCAACACTGCAGAAAATGCGACAGATGTTCATTGCCAAGCCATAAATGTGGACAAAAACCAAAGATTGGAAATTGCTTTAAATGCAAAGAAATTGGTATGTTAACAAAACTAATTTTACAAATTTTATATGTAATATTTAAATCTAATTTAATTTATAACTTCCAGGTCATACAGAAAAGGAATGCCCTTTAAATTCACTTGAAAATTCTACAGTTAGTCTAAAAGTTAAAACTCAAAAAGTTAAAACTAAAAAGAAAGACGTTACAACAAGTGATAAAAAATTATTTAATAAAAAAATTAGTAAAAAAGTTGTTGATAAATTATCTTCAATTGTAAAATTGAATAAGAAAAAAGAAAAGATTTTAACAATTTCAAATTCTGTAAAAAATCCCAGTGACATAAAGCTTGCTCCTGAAAAAAGGGCATTAGGATTGAAGACTTCCATGAACAAGAAAATAAAAGCTAATGACAAGAAAGAAAAGAAGAAAAAGAGTATTATAAAGGTTGTGAAATCTCAAATTGAAAATTCTGATCAAGCAGAATGTAAAATAAAAAACAAAAAATTAAAAAAGGACAAGTTAAAAAAAAATAAGAAAACCTTGTGATTTATCAATGTTATTTTGAGATTGTTAAAAATATTATTAGATAATACATGCAATTCTTCTACAAAAATGTAAATTTATTTATTTATTTAATTGATAATTCCTTTTACATCCTTTGTAGAAAGGTGAACATGTTATGAAATTCAATAGGTGAGAATTTCCATAATCCTGAGAGTGCTCTATTGAATGAAGTTCTTTTCTTGAAAAACCATCAGAATTCTTAATGACTAGATGCTCAGAGTATAAATATGTGAGACTAGAGAAAGTAATGTCCAGAAGAAGTCAGAACTTTGAGGGAGACACATCTGTCTAGATCTAGAAAGTAAAAATTGTGATAGAAGTTACCATGTCTAAGATAGTCCTTGTTTTCTTAACTCTTTTGTCATTAAGTTACTGCTGTTTAATTACAAACTGTCCGAGAGGTGGGAAAAGAGGAGATCCAACATTTTTGTTAGAAAGTATTGCAAGAGAAGTAAGTTGCAACTAAAACAAAGAGGTTTTTCTATCTATTTACTGTATTGTGTAAATCCTACAGTGCCCTGCTTGTGGACGAGAAGAGCAGGGTCGTTGTTTTGGGCCTCACATCTGCTGTGGCCCAAGTATGGGCTGCCTCATAGGCACACCAGAAACGCTTAGATGCAGAAAAGAAAGTCTCTACTCCAGACCATGCGTCGCTGGCTTTGCCATGTGTCAAGGAAACAGTGGGAGATGTGCTGCCAATGGAATTTGCTGTTCTCAAGGTAATTAATAATATTAAACTGAGTTTTCAACGTTAGGCTTTGATGCTCTAGAAATTCATTTTAACGGATTTTGATGTTTTTAGAATCTTGTTTCATCGATTCAGCATGTAAGTTGGTTGATGAAACAGGAAACGACAGGAAAATTGGGGCAGAATTTGGTGCGTTTCTTTTAGAAAACGCCGGAGCAAACGAGCATATACTTTGATTAAGGCAGTAATGTTAAAGTAACTTAGAACACTGGAGCTTTAATATGTATCTAAAACGTCAATAACATAACTATCTCTACGTAATGACAAAAAAAGAAAGTATTTAAATTGAAAACAACATGAATAGAAAACAAAAAGTAATGTTATTAAGAATAATGAATAAATGAAACTTACGTACATAAATATAGTGTCTTCAATTATTCAAGCTCATTCCACTAAAAGCACACTTTATTTTATCATTCTTACGTCAAAGCGCGCATTTCCGTTATTATTAAACACAAACATCATTTAATCTCACAAATCTGATCTACACCAAGGCCAAACCCACGAACATAAGAAGATCGCAATCGCTAAAAGACAAAAAGACGCGCACTTTCGAATTTCGCGGAAAAAACTGGCGGGGGCAAAGCTAAAAAGGGAGCGAAATTCAAACGGAAGCCGCGCGGCTAAGATCTTTCTACGAAAAATAGGCAGCGTCGCGTTATAAACGCAAAATAAGCAATCGACAAGTCGCGCGTCTTTGCGACTCACTCGAATTTCCAACGTACAAGCTTCGTATAAATAAACCCCGGTAAAATTGTCAAGACATTGCATCACTTTGAATAATGAAAGAAGAGTCGGGCAAAAGCCAGAGCCCAGCGGGCTCGCCAGGAGATCTAACCTGCTCGTGAAAGATGGTCGGCTCGCTGCTGCAGTCGGCCCAGCGTATTTCGCGACTGAGACAGCCGGGTCAGCTGGCGGTCTTGTGCCGGCCAACGTTTCGCTCGCGCCACGACGACGACGACGGAGGAGGCGGCGCCGAGAACAACCGGACAACCCGACGACTCCTAACCTACGCTGGCGTCCTTGCGACCGGCGTCTGCTGCGGCTACTATGCCTCGAGCGAGGATCGCCCGGGCTTCTCGCGCCTACTCGAGCGCGTTGGTCTGCCGGCGGTCGCCGCCAAGAGCATACCCTACGACATCAATCAGAACCGGACCAAGTACAATTTCATTGCCGACGTAGTGGAGATCTGCGCGCCTTCGGTCGTCTACATCGAAATCAAGGATCAGAAAAGGTCAGTCCGCGGCTTATGTCTCGGCAAGTTGTGCAACTTGGGTTTCCTTCTGACGTGAGGTGATTTTCACTTTGAAAAATAGGATAGATCTTTTCACAGGCAAGCCAGCGACTGCTAGCAATGGCTCTGGCTTCATCGTCAAGGAGGATGGACTGATATTGACCAATGCTCACGTTGTTATCAATAAGCCTAACGCAGTTGTTAAGGTAAATGTAAGTTATCCCACCTTGTTCCTTTCCTTTTATTCCTACCTTCTGCATTGTTTGCCACTGCAAAATTAGAAGGGATTTATTGGGCAAATTATAAATCTTGATTTGTTGCAGGTACGTCTGCAAGATGGCAATACTTACACAGGTGTTGTTGAGGATGTGGATTTTCACAGTGATCTAGCTACAGTGAGAATAAATAAGGTAAGATATTTTGAGAAATCAATGTTTAAAATTATGGGTTGAAATAGTTTTTAATGAAAAAATGTAAATCATTTTAATTATGTTTATAGACAAATCTACCAGTCATGAAACTTGGCTCTTCAGCAAAATTACGGCCTGGTGAATTTGTTGTTGCAATTGGATCACCATTAGCTCTCAGCAATACAATTACAAGTGGAGTTGTTAGCAGTGTTAATCGACAAAGTGAAGAATTAGGTCTTCATCACAAGCACATGCAGTATATACAAACTGATGCTGCTATCACGGTACCTACATCAATATGTAAAATATTAATTTTTGTTTTCAAGTAATCTAATATGTTAATTATATTTTTGCATTTAGTTTGGTAATTCTGGAGGACCATTGGTCAATTTAGATGGTGAAGCAATTGGAATTAATGCCATGAAGGTTACAGCTGGAATATCTTTTGCAATTCCTATAGATTATGCTAAAGACTTTTTGAAAAAATCAGAAGAACGCAAGAAAAACAAAGGTTTGTCAAATGTTATAATATCTTGACTTTATGATTTACTTTTCAATGTAATTCATATTTCTACTTTGCTTAGGAACATCCCTCACTGGAGGAATAAAAGATACAATTAGGAGAAGGTACCTAGGAATTACAATGTTGACTCTTACACCAGACATTATAAGTGATATGCAGCAACAAGGTGGAAGTGTTCCTTCACTTATTAGACATGGAGTTTTAATTTGGAGAGTAATGTTTGGTTCTCCAGCTTATATGTAAGTTGCACAAAAAATTAATAAACTTTTTAAAAATACAAGCTTGTAATTTAAAATGATTTAATTTCTTTTCAGTGGAGGCTTAAAACCAGGTGATATTATAACACATGTCAATGGTGAGCCGATAAAGTCCTCATCTGACATCTACAAGGTTCTTGAACAGCCTGGTTCCATCACAACAACTATAATAAGAAGCGGAGTCGTTTTACAACTGGAAGTTCAACCTGAAGAAACGTAAAATTAGGTTTTATTTATTACCGGAACACAAGCCCGCAGGTTTGCTTTTAATTTAGATTTGTTTTTTATGTTTTCAATTAATATCAATGGAGTTTCTATAAAATTTTTGTTGAAAGTAAAAATATTTCTTCCTTTGCAAATACATCAGCTAATTATACATTAAGTAATAACGCACGTATTTATAAGTACAAAGTAACTTTCTTTTTTACAAGCGCAAAGAAAAAAAAAGAAAATTTTTTATCTTTTTTAAGATTTTATCGTGTACATTTTAAATTTAACTGTTAAATAAAACGTTAAATAAAATCAAGCTGTGATTTCATAAAAAAAGAAAAGAGAAAAAACACATGAACGCATTAATATCGGAAGCTGCGTTTAAATCATCAAAATACACACGCAAATGTTATCTTTGACAACCGTCATCAAGAGGGAAATTCATTCGGTTGAATTTTCATTATTTGCCAATATTCGCATCGCGTACGCACGAGAGAAAGAGATGGAAAAACATTGAACCAAGCTTTAATTACATTAAAAAGCACACGCCCAACAAATCAGGACCGCGCGAATCCAAGTCGTTCAGTCGTCGAGTGCGCGCAATATCATTTAATTAAACTCCAGAGGCATTATTGATTGATCGGAAAACGTCGCTCCGCCAACGACGAGGAGAGCGAGAGAGTCTCTCCAGTGACAACACGAAACTTGGTAAAACCTCGAAAGCACAGGGACTACCTAGTCCCTCTCATAATTAATCAACCGCTCCAAAAAAACACACAGAGCTCAAAGATCGTCAAAGCTCCCACTCTCCTAACTTGTCATTTGCCTTAGCCTTACGTCCAGCCTTTTCTTGCGATTAGTCCAATTAACTAAACAGCCCTTTCCCCGTGTCCATACGTCAAGTGCACCTTTACCATCGGCTTTGCTCGTTTTACATTTCTCGCTCGAGGCGCTTTCGCGTCTTACCTCGGAAACCTCCCCTCTGATTTGTTTTTTCTCGTTGGACTCCAAGCACGGTGTGAGAGATGGTTTACGAGGTAGCTGCGTGTACACTCGCGGACTTTACTGTCGCCGAGGAATGTCTGCCGGCCGCCGCCGCCGCCGCGGGAACGTTTCGCGCCTTGCCTCCTTCTACACTCCCTCCCCTCGCCTCTTCTCCGCCGCGGAATTTATGGCTCGCGCGCGATGCGCAAACCCTAACGCCTCCCTAACTCCATACTTTGCAGTTCTCTCTCTTACTCTCTCGTTCACTCGGATTTGTTTGGCTGTTTTGTTTTAGCCTGATACGCGCGATGTAGGATCGATTTTAATTTTATACACCTTTGCCTTTTGCCTCGCTATAAGCTAGACACATTTTTATACGATAAAGAAATCAGTAGAAAAATCCGAGTGTGGCGAGCCAAGAAATCTCTTGCAGCTTTTAATATTTTCCTCCGGCTGCTTTTTATCCATGGTATATAGTTATATCGACAACAACTTCGTTGCTAGATTATAAAAATAACTTGTCGAATCGAAGGAAAATAGAATTTCGCCGAGATAACGATATTTATATCGTTACGAGGCTATACCTATATAACACGTCTATATAAATCACTCGGCATCCATCACTGTTTGTACAAATGAAAAAGATTTTCGTTATCGTTTATTTCGTCGCGCTGAGTGTGTGTATATAGGTACATCTCGAAGTGGAAGAAAAGACGGAAAGTTTGTTGACTCGGTTGCGAAGGGCAGAGAAGGGTCAGGCGAGCGGTAGTGGAAGGGGGGACAGGGAAGAAGCAAACTTTCGTTCGTCTTCGCGAGATTGCGCTCCCGGGTTCTCTCTGCGCGAAAAGCGTCAGCGGGACGAAGATATTCCTGAAATAAAAGTCAAAGGGAAACTGAAAATTAGCTTTCCAAGACCGAGGGAGAGAAGAGGGGGTGGGATGAGAGGGTTTCAGTACTTGAAATTGCTTTCCGGTAATTAGTGTAAGATGCTTTTTAAAGTGGATATTAGCATAAAGTTATGTTCGGCATCGTTAACGCCGTGATTTCTTGAGAAACGTTAATTGAGCTTTAAGCGCGGAGAGAGAGAGAGAGAGAGAGGGAGTTTCCCTCTCGAGTAGCGGGAGCCGCGAATATATACCGTCGCGTTATTAAGCGTCTTGGAAAGCTCTTCCTCAAGCTTTTTAATCCTTAGCCGCTTAACGAGACTCCGCGAGGGGGGCCAACTCCTGCGAAACTTTTGTTTCGAATATTTCTCGTTACCCATCTGCCGCACAACATTCCGTTGAATCACTTTGCAAATCCGCCTCCACCATCCTGGCCCCATACGATTCTCCACGTTTTCCTCGATGCACCAGAAAAAAAAACAACTGTATTACCACCAAAAAAAAGAAGAAAGAAAACAAATAAATAAAACGCGGAGTTTAAGAAAATATCGGGAAAAATGCGAAAGGACGCACCAGGCGAACAATGAGCTTTTTCAGTCGCGCGCGAGCGAGAGCCGAAATAGCGTTAAGAGCAAACAAGCGAGAGTCCGAGAGTCTCTTGGTCCGGCACAGCGACGCTTCTTCCTAGCCCCCCTTAGTATTCGGGATTTGTCGGGGAGCTCTCTCGGAGAAACTCTTCTCGCGCAGATGCAGACCGTCCCTTTTTCTCTCCACTTCTCTCTCTCTCGGACTCGAAGGCTGACGTCTATACGCCAAGAGAGCTTCTCTTCCCACGCTTGCATTAGAGCTCTCTCTCTTCCTCTCTCTTTTTCTCTTCCTCGATTCTCATTCATGAGCTTTGGATCGAGCATTTTATATATGTGACAGTTCGAGAGACCTTGGGCCATGATTATCGAATGAAAGCTACGGCTGCGTTTTTCTCTCTCTCTCTCCTCCTTTGCCGTAAGAAACTGAATTTGCGTTTGAAATAAAATTTTTAAGCCGTTGCGTCACGATAAGCTCGTTGTTATAAGATTGTGCTTGTGTGTTGATGCGTATACGTGAAAATAAAAGGGCCGATATTAGCTCGGATTATTTCCAACGTGTAATGCCACACACACTTAGATATAACGAAAAATATTAAATTTCCACTTCGCATTTACTGTTAAACGCCGCGATCAAACGGGCTCGAAGCTTCGAGGGACAAACATTGCAGTAGCTTAAAGCTATCATCACATAAATTCCAGCTGCAGTTCTCTCTCTCTCATCAGTATAAGAGTAAGCGAGACGGAGGAACTCGAGCGCAAGTCTCAAATCTCTGTACTTATCCCCGGCTCGATCTTTCTCTTTCTCTCTCTCTGAGCCCTTGAAAATCCTTGGCCCTCGTTAACAAGTCCGCGATGCACAGACAGGCCGGCTTCCTCCCTTGATCTTCCCGCGGCTGCTATTTTTCGCCCGCCCATTGTCTTTGCCGCGAAATAAAAAACAAAAATAAATAAAAGAACAAGGGTATGGAGTCTTGCCGGCGCTCAAGGCGAGCGAGAGCGTATACACGCGCGAGAGTGTGCGTGTGTGTGTGTGCCTGGAGAGAATCGGTAAAGCCGGATCAAGCCGAGGGCGCTGAATTAGAATGACGGGTGAAAAGGAGATGATCCGGCCGTAAGATGCGCATTGTTTGCCCAGCTCGACGCGTTTGATTGATGCTGTACGCGAGAGAAGAGCTCCCGCGAGAGAGCTTGTGCTATGAATTTTAACGAGATCATCCGAGTGTGTTGTTAGGCTGTGGGAATTTTTAATCGGTGCAGCGATTGTCAGCTGGGCATCATTTTTTTTCTTAGCGTAAGGGGAAGGTTTAATTGATGAGCTTTTTTTTTAATTCTCTTCTTTATGGTTTTGCTAATGTTGACGGATTGCTTTATGCAAGTCTTAGGAAGGTTGTTCTTTGTGTTTGATTGACAATCGGTTGGAATGTTATTCTGAAATGTTTGTTTCGGTAGATGTTTTTTTTATCATTACTCTGGTTTATTAACAGAGCGGCATCACGAAATAATTTGAAAATAATGATGCAACATGAAAAATATTAACTCTGCGTCCGTTTGCCTACAGAACAGAAGCTCTTTTCCGTCTCTCGCTCTGCCCATTATAATTGATAGACAAAAGATCTGATATTCGTTTGAACTTTCTCAACAGCGGCCTTTCGAATACAAAAAAAAAGGAAGAGAAAAACAACGCTCCTACCTAAATAACATCCGAGTCGCGAGAGAAAAGAAAAGAAATGCTCTGTGCGTCGCGCAAAGTGAATAAATTTTCATCATCAGCGATATCAGTGGGATCGTTAAACGTAATCGCGCGAGCCTCCCTCCCCGCACTAGTATATACCAATTTATTCGTCGCGCCTCCAGCAGCCTCTCTTTCTCAAACGCAGCAGCGGCAGCTCGTTATAAAACATCTCCTTTCTTTCAGCCAAGCCCACCAAAGTCTCTCTACGTCTCTCTCGCGTCAAAGCAAACCTCGACCTTGCGAGCGATCGAGCGTTTGCTTATCGTCCCTTCGGACAGATCCTCGGCCGCAGTACATATACATAGGGCAGAGTACGACTGTCGGAAGATTAACGCGGCGCTTAACTCAGTCGCACGGTTACAGACTCCGGGATAAATATACGTATATACGCATTCACCGTACGCTTAATAGCTTTTTCCTGTTCGACCATATGCACGCCGGTTATTTATACATACGAGAGCGCGTACCGCTGGGAAAGGGGGTAAGCCTTGTCGCCAGAGTGTGTGTCCGCGCCCACACTTTGCGCGGACTCTGAGACGAGGCTCTCTCGGCGAGTCGCCTCATATAATGGAAGAGCCAAGAGAGAGAGGGATTGTAGATCGTGAACGTACCGCTCTGGAGTTGGATCGTAAATCGACACCCTTCCTCTTACTACTCTTCGCTGTTTTACTAGCGGCAGCTGCAGAGCGCTCTCTCTGTGATATTGAAACGGTTTACGGCTCGAGCTGTCCTGCTAACTTAGCCCTATAGAAAGGGCCAGTTGATTCGAGCCCTGGCAATAAGTCGATGCGCGTCTTCGCGAGATCTCCTGGCTTACTTATTCTTATTTTTCGTTCGGCGCGTCCACCTTGCGTTATATAGTTGGGGGAAAAAAAGGGCCGGATTATTTATCGCTGTTTTGTTCGCGATGGGCTTGCAAATACGTGTTGACTTACTGTTATTGCTTGCGGTTCGCCGCTCTCTTACTCTCTGTTCGCGCATGGTTCGAAGATGTACACAACGTAATGGAAGTCTGAAATGTATTTTAATTACCGGCCGGCTCGGCTTTACAGAGGGAGAGGTTACATTCATTGTGCCCGGTAGTTACTGTCCGAGCCGGCAAGACCGAAATAAATCCGAACGAGAGCTTTTAGTATCAAACGAAATACGTTTGCATATCTTTATAGCTTCGTCGATGTATATACCTATGTGTACTATCCTCTCGCGCGACTATTTACCAATATTTATTGTTTCGTGCCGCGGCTTTACTTACTAGGCAGTTACTCTCTTCTCGACTTTTATATCATCGGTTTAATTCACTCGCTGAGCATTAGAAATTTGATGTTGCCTTCATTACCAATTTCACGCCAATACCCATTTCATCAAAAAATTTCGGAAAGTCCAAAATCTAATCCGACCAATGTGTAACCACCGATTATTTCATCTCTCGTAGAATCGCGCGTATTATCCTCTACAATCTACACAGCCGTACAAGGTCCAGAATCCGCGCAAGGACTCTGGTACCCGTATACACGTGATAAATTTACACAGCCCAATGCAGAGCCGGCATCGTATAAGCATTATTCTGGCTTCCTCGGCTAATTGCAGGATAATCGCTGGAGGGCGGATTTATTACCTTATTTTTCTCTTACTCCCCCCCAATGTATCACCCCTCCACAACTTTTCCTCTGTCGTACGCTCGGCCGAGCGTATACACGTCGAGGCGTTAAAGGCGCCGTGGCGAATTTTAATGCCCTCTCTCTCTCGTTTGCATTTTCATTATGCTCGCGCGAGGCGTGCACTCTCCGGAGTTTCGGGAGCCAGGCCTCTCGCCTTACGTAATTGAGTGCTCCGGCGGATTTCATTTTCCTCCTCCTGACACCGTCTCTCTCTCTCTCTCTCTCTCTCTCTCTCTCTCTCTCTCTCTCTCTCTCTCTCTCTGTACGCGCTCTCGAGCTCCCTTTTATTTCTATTCCGTTTTTGACGCTCAAAGAGACGGGATGACTAACGTGGAATGCGACGTTGAGTGATCTTTTACTTGTATTACCCTATCCTCTCGCTTCAAGCGGACTGGCTGGGTATCTCCTTTACCACTTGTGCGTCTGTGTTTGACTTTGGGCACGGCTAAGCTTTTAATGTCCTTTTAATGTTTGATTCGACGACGACTTGGCTCTTTTTTTTTCTTTCTTTCTTTTTATGTTGGACTAATAAGTTCCGGCGTTGAAGAGATTAATACACGTGGCTTTTGTCATTGAATAATTTATACGTTACTCTTAATTATTTCGTACAATATGATTTTTGGTGTGTGTTTTCCAACATATGAGAAAGAAAATAAGGGACGATTTTAATTTGAATATAATGACGGCGTGCCGAGGATCGTTGAACAAACTTTTGGTTATGTTGTGGTATGAAGGTCGGGAAATAACGTACACCGTGTATAAGCGTGTATAGGGCGGAGCTATGTGTGTGTGCGTACACCTGAGCGTCCGATCAGCTCGAGCCTCCGAGCCCTTCTGGCTAAGGCGGCGCTCACGCGCAACCGCCTCGATGTGGTGGCGCTGATGTAGGGAACGCGCTCACACAACAGGTTATTCAAAGGAAAATTAGTAAATGTTTAAGCCTGCGGCGAAGATACATTAAATTAAGGACTTTAACTGGTCTTTCAGACTCGCATTAAGGTAACTTTTGAAGCATGCACCAATTACGCTTAATTTATTAGTAAAATGCAACTTTCAACTTTTGGATGGGCTACAGGAGTTGTAGACGGGAATTTTGAATTTTAAATAATCTCGTTGTACGAAAAAAAGAAGTGATATACTTTACAAAATCGTTCTTATTCATTTAACTATTTTGTCAAGTTACAAGAAAAGGAACGCGAAAATTCTTGTATGCAACTCGATATTTCGAGGCGAAGCTACAAACGTATAGACATCCCTGAATACCAAATAAAAAATAAATAAATCCGATATTTACGACGCTGGCCTAATAATTCATCGCTCGATTCTCGTCCCAATCACCAATAAATTAGCCATAGCCTCTCGGTCGTGTGTTTACGTTATTTTATATTTATACGAGCGCGAAAGAGAGCATGGGTTCTTCATCTGATCGACGACAAATAAACGAGGCCGTGCCAATCGGATCATCGTTTGACGAGACCAGCCAAAACGTAAACATCATAAAAGCTAATTAATACGCGGCCCACCCGCGAATTATAATCCATGAGAATATGAAGGATCACAGCTATACACACACTCGCACATATCCAGCGGGGTTTTATTTGCGTCTCGCGCTTGCTCAGGGCTTTGCAAGTCGGTATAGGGCTCTCTTTCTCCCTCACCCCACCCACTCTCTTTCGAGTCTCGAAAATTTGAATATGCGCTCTCTCGTGAATATTCATCGTTTCATAATGCATCCGTGTCTTTTCGCCATCTCTCCGTTCCGTAAAGCAGACGCGAGAGAGCGTCGCGGTTTATATCTGTCTACTTAGAAATGAATTTCAAAGGATCATTTATGATAATTAGCTGCCACGATTTCCTTGATTAAGAATCGATTTATTCTCGCTGCAAGAGAAAAAGAGAGGGAACAAAAAGAGCCGTTTTCTCGAATAACATTCGAAGAAATTACTTACCTTATACACCAGCGGCGTATATACATATAGTTATGCTGCACAACCTGCTTTCGGCGGCACTCGCTGTTTGCCGCCGCAGGAAACAAGGGCGTAATGTATAGTATTTCAGTCAAATAACGCATCATGCACGTGCGCGCGCCCTTTACCATCTCGAGCCTCCCGTCCTCTCTTGAGATTCGCGAGCGATAAAAATGAATAATTGCGAGAAACAAAGCATCCTACGGCTCTTAGAGGACTCCTCTAATGACCGTCATTAAATCGGAGTTGATAGCCTGGGCTAAAGTGCCCCGGACGTTATTACAAGACTGCGGCAGAGGTAACTCGACACCGGGCGCGTCGCAAAGTCGATATCGCTCGCGCGCTAATTGAAAAAGAGACGACTGGGAGGAGGCAGCCGAATCGGAGAGGGGGATAGCGGAGGCGCGCGCGGCCCTTCACCAATTTCGCTCTCTCTCTCTCTCTCTCTCTTTCTCGCGGGGCGCAACGGGAGAGGATTTTCAAGGCGAGAGGCCCAGAAACCGGAGCTGAGAGAAAGGGTGTGCGCGAGTATACGCTCGGGATAGAGAGAGAGAGGAGAGCATCGAACGTCCTTGGTGACGCAAAAATACAACTATAGCGACGATACAGGATGTGCGGCTGCGGGTCTGGACACTACCCATTGCTCTCTGTGGATACCCTCTCTTTTGTTCCACAGAGCGGCTTTTCGTTAATGCGAGATTGGTCTAGGAAGTGATTTTTCGACGGCGACGACGACGACCTTTGCTCAGGCGCCGTGATCTTGTATAATCTGAATACAATTACGCAACGACCTGTTGTAGAAAGGAAGTTTGATGATTGAGCTGGACACACGTCAGGCCTCGTAACGGTTGCTATCGGGCCGGATCTTATTTACACGTGAGAGCTCTTTCTTTTACTCGGCGTAGGTGTGAATATACATTCGATGCTTTTTTTTTCAATTTTTAATTCTTTAACGCCTGGAATAACGACGCCTGGCTGTATAAGAACTGAAATAAAAAAAGAAATGTTTTGGAGTTTAATTGAGCCACTGTATATACTTATATGCTAATTTCGAGCTCATTAAAATGTCGAATGGTTTTTAATTTTTTTTTTATATCGAGGCTTATGTGGATGAAAAAAATTACCCAAAACAAAAGAGCGTTTATTGATTAAAAAAAGTGTAGCAGATCTTTTTTCAATTACCAGCGATGTTTATTAATTGGCCACTATTTAGCGATCCCATAATTGTCGATCGTAAAATTACAAAATTTCGCTGCGCACATTAAACGACACACCGCCCTTTTCCGCAGCAGCTTAATAGCGACAAAGCCTTCTATCTTTACGCGCCTTAATTATCCCACGATTTACCACCCCACTTACTTTTGCGTCAATCAATAAACGCTTTATCGAAATTTCCACGTGACCTTGTCGGCCTTCAAAAAAAAAAAAAAAAAAAAAGTCGGGAATTCAAGAACACGTTACAATTTTAATGTAGTCGATATATTAGCGAAACCCGGTTCTATTAATCCGCAAAGCGATTTTATCTCTCTCTCTCTCTCTCTCTCTCTCTCTCTCTCTCTCTCTCTCTCTCGCCTACACGTCTTTGCGCTCAAAACGGAGTGACCTATCGAAAATGTCTTTCCTTCTTCTTCCACGTACAGGCCTCATCGCTAACCTAACTGCCTCGCTCCTCAATACCCCAAGCAAAAATATTTTCATTTCTTCGGGTAAGTTCCGAGAGAGAGAGAGAAAGAGCGCAACATTTCAATCTCAACATGTTACAGCTACTCGTCAAAAGCGTCCTTAAATTATTTCATAATGCGACATAAGAGAAACAGTGCGCGCGAGAAAGAGAGAAAGACCTCGGGAGCTGTGAAAACCGATTACCGGGGATAATGCGCAAGGTCGTTAAGTCGGGCAGGTCTCCCCTCCCCCTTTCGCCCCCAGCCTTAATTCTCACGACGTATCCTCTCGCGCCTCATTTAGCGGATCGACGCTAACGGATCACTCGTATCTCCTGTGCTGCGTGGAATATATACGAGCTAACCGAGGTCGGGCTTACCTGCTCTCTTTTTTTTTTCTTCTTGCCTCGGTGCGCTCCTGCAACGGCGACGAGAGCGTTGGCGCCAGATTTCGAAAGTGGCCCCTTCCCTCCTCCTGCAGGCGCGCGGAGAGCAAAATAAGAGCGCGTTGGCCTGAAAGGCGCGGGTTCGGTAAGCTATTGTGACGTCAGGAGAGCAGATCGTTAAGACGCACACGCACGCACGCCGGCTTTTTCGTCCTCCCTCCCTCTCCATACGGCCGGTGTAATTGCACGGATGTACAGTGTGCGTGTGTGTATATGTGGTGGGGTTGCGGATACGCGTGACACGCGGACGTCATCGGTCCTGCCATTAATGCAGTCGTTAATGTCGATGGCTGAGGGAATATCGCTCGGTCGAAAGTGGCCTTTGTAACGTGTTTGTGTGTATACGCCTGCCAGCCGAATTATTTTCTTTCTCCGTCATTCTTTCGCCTTGTAATGATGAAACTGCAGATTTCGGGCTGGTCTTGTTTGCATACAGCTATATACAACGCTCGATTTTTCAATGGGAATGACGGAAGTTTGTGGAGCCGTTGCGTAGAAACTGGACTGTGGTATAGAGAAGGTGACTATAGATGCAACAAAGGAATACTGCCACCGAAAAAAAAGAGAGAGAAATAATAACAGAAAAATATACGGGTCCAGCTGGTGGTGACCTTGAACGCTCGCTTTGATTTACGCATTCGTTTATCTTACCGATCTCATTTCACCGTCGCGATGGCTTATCTATCGTCGATCGCATGATTGTGTTATGGTGCAAAGGAGAGGCGGCGGGAGAGATGTGTTTTTGATTAAACGTTATTTTAACGCTCGAATCATCGTATATACTCTTGCAAGCGCTTTTATTGCATATACGGGCGACCCTACACACCGATCTTTGAATACGATAATATATTTCATCGATGGGCGGCTTCTTGAAAATTATCGAGTGCCCGTAAAAACGACCTTGGCTGTTGAAAATCACATAGAGCCCGAGAGAGGCGACGTCGAAATTAACTTTCTCGAAATACTCTCGATTTTCATGTCGAAACATTTTTCCACGCGCGCAAACATTGCGCCTCTCCTCGGGCTCGGCGCGCGCGCGCGTATCAAATTTAACGCGATGTACGTAAAACGTTTAGCTGACCCTCTCTCCCCTTCCTCCTTAAAGTCGTTTCGAGTCTCACGGATGTATATAAAGTTCGTTGGGCAAAAGGAAAATTACGAAAATGATATATTACAGCGATGGAAATTGACCGAGGCACCCTTAAATCAATAAATGGCCCTCGGCCTCTGGCGATTCTTTTCTTTGCGCGTATTATAAGCCTACGGTAAGATGATTAAGGGTAATTAAAATAATGCTTTGCAATAAGCATTACGGAAAAAGAAGGCTGCATTCGGCGGAGGGAAGGGCGGGCTGGCGCGGAACGCGAAATCGGATTAACGTCGTTAAATGCTACGCTCTGGAAATTTTTTCTCCTTTTTTTTTCCACTTGGAGATTTTTATAATGTTCAAATTTTGACGGTAGGAATATTTTATAATCTTTATCCTTTTTTTTTTATACGAATGCCTTAATTGACGCTTTTTCTTTTATAAACGAACAGTCCGAGCATTTTGAAAAAAAAAACCATCAAAATGTTAAACCGTTTTTTTTATCTTTGGAGTTGCAAAAAATCATTTTCATGTTCTAATATATTATAAAAATCGAGCAAAAAGTCATTAAAGTAAATGTAAAACACTTGGTACACAAAAGTAATCAGCTCATGAACGCACGATGCAAAATACAGCAACGTCAGATCGCCTCGTTTTATATTCTCATACTGACACGCTCCCTTCGCTGGGGTTTGCCGACATTGACGCGTAGGAGGGCTCTCGCGCATCCCGCTATACAAACTTTGTGTACACTGCCATTTTCTTGCGCAATGATAACAGCGACTGCGTTGTTTGCCAGTCTCTCTCTCCCCCTGTAAAGAAGTGTACGGTGGCGTGCGATAGGCATCGTCTGAACCGGAACGGGGAAAGAAACAGCGACGCCGAGCCGTGGAGGGGGGTAAACCACAAAAAATAACAGGGGGAGGGCTGAGACGCGCCGGCTCTCGAGGCGATCGGGATATCAAGGGGGGGGGGGCAGCAGGAAAGGAGCGATCGAGCTGCTGCTGCTGCTGCTGCTGCGGAGGGAAGAGGAGAGACCGAGAGGGGGGGAGGGGAGTACTGGGAGGTGGAGGAGGCAGAGACACACGAGAGTGAGCGGGGAATTCGGGCCGTCCTTCGGCGGATGGGCCTGCAAAGTCGGTTCCTGGTCGCGGCTATTGGCTCGCGGGGAATGGACGAGCTGCTGGATAGCGAGCGAGCGCGCGCAGGCTGCATATATCCCTGGGTATATATAAGTCTAAGGCGACCGGCTGGTACGTCGCACTAGCCGCACGCTCCTTTGTCCGCTAGCAGCTTCTTACCGCAGCGCTCGTCGGCATCATTATGTACAAGTCAATCGTGAGTATCTCTTTTGGTTTTGTATTATTTACTGGGTTCGTTGGAAGCCGAGATAAACTTTGCGTTTAGTAACAATACAGCGTTTTTCGTTATTCTTTTTTTTTTTAATTTTAAACTTTATGATATTGAATGTACTTGAAATTAAATTGTAGAGATAATGTAAACAGTTTGTCAGAAACATAGATTTTCAATTGTTCAATTACTTGACAAAACGATTGCAAGTTATTAAACGTAGAAAAGGAGAAGAAGTATAAACAATATCGAAATACGACAAGACTAAACATTGAACCATTTCCAGGCAATTTTACCCTTCCTGGTCGCAACGGCCTTTGCCGGCGAGATACTCGCCGGTGTCGTGCCTCTGCCCCAGCACACCCAGGAGCAGAACACAGCTACCGGAGAGTACGGTTTCAGCTACTCCGGTGGGCCATCGGCTAAAACGGAATTCCGCGCTCTTGATGGCACGACGACCGGCGCCTACAGCTACGTCGACGCCAACGGCATTCTCCAGTCGGTCAACTACATCGCGGACGAGTTCGGTTTCCGGGCCGCCGGCACCAACATCCCCAGTGATGGTCTGACTCCCCTCGACGCTCCGGACGTAGCTGCAGCCAAGGCCGCGCACTTTGCCGAGCACGCCCGGGCCACCGCTGGTCTGCGCAAGAAGCGCGGCATCTACGCAGCGGCGCCGGTCTTACCGATCGCCCACGCCCTGCCCCTCGCCACCTCCAGCCAGAGCCGCGTCCAGATCCACCGAGGCGCCCACCTGATCCACCAGCAGCCGATCTACGCCCCGGCGCACGCCCTCCTGCTCCGCAAGAGACGCGGCCTCGCTTACGCCGCCGCGCCCCTCTACCACACGGCCACCCTCACCCAACACCTGCCGGTCGCCACCTCCAGCCAGAGCCGCGTCCAGATCCACAAGGACGCGCACATAATCGAGCAGCACCCGATCTACGCCCCGGCTCATGCCCTCCTGCTCCGCAAAAGACGCTCGCTCGCCTACGCCGCGCCCCTCTACCACACGACGACCTACACCCAGCACCTGCCGACCGCCAGCTCCAGCCAGAACCGCTTCCAGATCCACAAGGACGCCAAGATCATCCAGGAGTACCACGAGCCGATCTACGCTGCCGCTCCGGTGGCCCCGATCGTCGAGGCCAAGGCTGCCCTTGCCGTGCCTGCCGCCCCTATCGTAGAGGCTAAGGTCGCCGTGCCCGCCACCCCCATAATCGAGCAGCTGCCCTACTCGAGCTCGAGCCAAAGTCGTTTCCAGATCCACAACAATGCCAAGATCATCCAGGAGTACCACGAGCCGATCTACGCCGCCGCCCCGGTTGCCCCGATCGTCGAGGCCAAGGCTGCCGTCGCCGTCGCCCCAGCTGCCCCGATCGTCGAGGCCAAGGCCGCCGTCCCCGTCGTCCCTGCCACCCCCATCGTCGAGCACCTTCCCTACTCGAGCTCGAGCCAGAACCGCTTCCAGATCCACAAGAGCGCCAAGATCATCCAAGAGTACCACGAGCCCCTCTACGCTGCAGCTCCGGTCGCCGTAGCCCCGACCGCCCCGATCGTCGAAGCTAAGGCCGCCGTCGTGCCGGCTACTCCCATAATCGAGCAGCTGCCCTACTCGAGCTCGAGCCAGAACCGCTTCCAGATCCACAGCGGCGGCAAGATCATCCAGGAGTACCACCAGCCCCTCTACGCTGCTGCCCCTGTAGCCATCGCTGCACCAGCCGTCCCCGTCGCCGCCGAGCCCGCACTCGCGGCCATCCCCACCAACGAGTACCTGCCGAGCAACGACTACCTGCCGGCCAAGGCCGAATACCCATCTGGCCCATCCGGCCCAGCCCCAGCGGCGCCATCTGCACCTGCTGCAGGCTCAGCTGAGGCCTCCGTCTCGGACGACGCCATCTCCGTGGAGAGCGCTTAAATCTCCCTCGTAAATTATATGGTATCAGCGAATAAGGGCTCAAGTGGACTGCGCTCGAAATGAAGCTCTCCGGGGGATACGCGCTTGCGGCGACTCGGAAAACTTTGTCTTCGATCGTTAGCTACGCCGGGGTTGGGGTAGGGGGGGGGAGGAAAGAGGAGTCGAACGCATCGCGTGTCGTATAGTCCGCTGTACAAGATTCAATATCGATGGGTCGGCCAAGTTTCGCTACTGCGCGCTCGAATCTGTGGTTTCTCATCTCGTCTGTCGTTGAGAAGGTGGGGGGAAGGGGGGAAAATTGGGGTGGGGAAAATCTCGATTGTTCATCGTGCGCTTGAAATTGTGCTACTTCATTATTATTAATTAATTATTATTGTAATTATTGATTGCCACTGTGTCATATATGTATGTTAATTGTGTAAGAGAGTCATTGGATAATGTAACCGAAGGTTTTGTCATTTTTTTTGTAAAAGAAAAATGTTCACGAAATCGCGACCGCAGAAAAAAAATATCATGCTTTTTTTTTAGGAGCGTGTGACAAATAAAGAAGGATACATATTTTACACGATGTTGGTTTTATACTTTTCCTTTTTTTCATTTGCATTCATATATCATTATATTATTTATATATAATCCCTCGTTTAATGCGCGGAACATTTTACGAAGCCGATATTCTTTTGGAGGTCGTTTTGAAAATTTAACGGATAAAAATAGCATTACACGCTCGGAGCTTTATTCAGTCATGAAATAATTAAAATACAAAAGCACATCGGGCATTGGCAAAAAGCTTGATGCTCTCTTTATTTCTCTCTCCCTCTTTTTCCAATTTTCGAGCCGGCTCTGCGCAGAGATAAAGTATCGATTTCTGCCATTTGAATTTTCGATCAGCTTTCGTAGGCTCGTTACGCGCAACGACTGTAGCATTTTAAAATTCGTCATAAAATCGAAAATCCGCGTTAATTTCCAACGAGCCCGGTGCTATAAAGTTACTTAGCCGTGTCGAACCTGCGTTACAACGTTGGAATCTTGAAAACAGCTTCAGCGCGAGGCGTAACCCGTCGAGCTAAGGAAGAGAGAGGGAGATGCAGGAGCACAGGTAATTTCCTTCAAGTGCTCTTTCGGGGCGTGTGTCTTTGCCGTCCCCTACGTCAACCTGTGTGGCATCTCGTGCTCACGCAGCAGCATTAATCGAGCGCGGTAAATGCCTGAATAAATTTCGTAAGGTTAAGTGGCCGAAGAATGTCGTTAATAAATATTTGCCAAAGCTTATTCGTGAGCAGCACTCGTGTGTACGCCAAGAAAAACGTAAGGTCTCGTTGATAAATCAAGCTTTGAGAAAATAACGAGCCATACAAGTGGTGTGCATAAAACTTGGGATAATTATTCGATCGAGGTTATTATCTGCGGCTAAAAATCGTAAAAATCTTTCGATTATTTGGCGCGCATTATATATCGGTGGTGAGTAGGAAAATGTAAAAGTCGCCTTAAATCTTACTTTACGAGCCGTTCAAACTCGTTTTTGTACCTGGTCCAAGGTCGAAATGTATAACAATCGATTAATTATTCGTAAAAGTTGGACTTGAGCGACAAAAAAAAGAGAGAGAGGGGGGGGGGGGTAAAAGAAAAAGAGGCAGAGCCAAGGAGATACAGAGAGGCATATCTTCCCCCCGGTCCAGCCCGTATAGCCCCTTAAACGATTGCAGTTAGCCACTGAAAGTAAACGATTTTTTCCGCCAGCTTATAATACTTGAAAGTCCAATGGCGTATATGCGGGCGCGCTAAATTTTAATGTAACAGCTTCTCTACGCGCTCCTCAACGTTTCTCCCCGCGCGCGCACAACTTCATTACGGGAAATTGACTTTGTTATGGTCACATCGAATTTTCATAACGTTTTACCAACGGAAACTCTTCTCTCTTTTTCTCGGAGAGAGAAAAAAAGAAGATTTTCATGGGGAGATTCGCAAGTTTTTTCAGCTTGCTGTGACTACCTGTATAAATTTAATCAACATCTCTCTCTATAGGCGCAACAACTATAAGAGAATCCGTAAAAGTAAAAATAAAAGCAGAAAAGATATAAAACAAAGCCCAATATCCTGCTAGACACTCTCGGGCAAATGAACGAGGGGGGGGGGCCGATAAAGCAAAGTAGTTTTAAAGCCGAGCAGTTAAAACAACGAAAGCTCGCGAATTTGTCGATCGTCGAAATAAAAAAAAAGAGAGCAAAAAAAGTGCAGTCCTAAGCTGACAGTAATTGGCTCTTGCGCAGGGGTGGGAAAGGTGTACACGTAGCTTCGACGCCTGACGAGTATTAATTGACGTGCTTTTCGGGAGCGAGAGAGAGAGAGAGAGAGAAAGGCCGTCGTACACGCCGGCTGAGCCTGACGCGTTTTCGCGCCCGGGCGTAATTGCGCGCCGGAGACGCGCAGGCGATTGCCAGAGGCACGCGGGGGACCGTTTATTGGCCCCGGGGAGAAAAATCGACGCCAACTGTTACCGCCCGCGCGCGCGTTGATCGACGCGCTTCGCGAGGGGAGAGTGGTACAGGTCGACGACTCGCTTGCTTTTTTTTATTTCTCTCTATTGCCCTTTTTTTTGGGCTTTTCTTCTTTTATTATTCTTTTTTTTTTATCGGCACGACTGTAGCTCGAGAGGGTCAAGGGCCACGGGGGAATGTGACGGAAAGTTCGATAAACGGTTGATTAGGAGATGACACGTCGTTGTCGCTTTGCAAAATTTAAATATTGACGAATTTTCGCGAGTTTTAAGTGGAAAAAGAGTAGCGGATATAAGGCTTAAGTAGTAACATCCGAGTTGACCGGCCGTTGCGATTGGATTTTATATATGCAAACTAATGAAAATAATGAAAACTATAAACCTCGCAAGGATTCCGGTGAGAATCCTCTTATAAGCCATAAGTCCCGCGAAATTTTCCTAAGCGCCATTGCCCCTCCGTCTGAAATTACACTTATATCGTCCTCCCGCGATTTATGCGTTAATTACGCCTATCGCGCATCAAAGACATCCATTTTGATAAGTATACCCGGCAAAAAACCAAAAAAAAACGAACAGAAACAAAAACCAGACGTACAGAGTCAGCCGCGCAACATTCCCGGCGCATACAGGCATTTTTCCGTCAGCGCTCACGCGGGTTATCAAAAAGTCGCCGGATAGGCGCGGACACGTCTTTCCTCCCTCCGCTACTATAGCCGCTATAAACTCGCGCAATTGCAATCTCAAGAGCGTGTCAGATAATTTCATCTGCAATTCCCGCAAGGCCGGCGATTAATCCAGCCGGCCGGTCGTATAAATTCGCGCCTCCCGTCCCCATAATATGCGCGTGCCGCGCGTGTCGCTTTCTATCTCGAGGCCCCCTCGTGTAAAGCCCTGCTAGGTATATGGGATAGGCTATAAGGAGGGGCTTTCTCGGCTGTTTTTCCATAAGCCCGACGAGAGATCCCGAATATCCGCGCGCCGGAGTCTCTCTTTTTCTATACGCTCCCCGTAAATCAGTCGCGAGAGGGCCCTTGCGAATTTATTACGCCGCGCGCCGTATCAACGAGCGAAGAAGCGCCAGAGAGAGAGGCGCGAAGAAAAAGGAGAAGAAGAGAGTACAGAGGCCCGATTAGATTTACCGGGTGAGTGGAAAGCAAAGAAGCGACCTGGCGAAGAGACTCCGTGAGAGAGAGAGAGAGAGCGAGAGGGACTTTCTTGCGCGCGGTCTGGCGGCATCGTCGCTTTTGTTCCTCCGCTATTCGATCCTGTTTTCGCGCCGAGTTATACGCCGCCCGCGAATCTTATTTCTCCGTCTCCGTCTCTCTTCTATGTGTGCAGTCGAAAGAGCGTAGGCGGTAATGTACGAGCGCTCGTGCACTCTCGTGTACACTCTGTTCTCTCTCTCTCTCTCTCTCTCTCTCTCTCTCTCTCTTTTAGAGAAGAAAAATCCGGGCGTAAAGGGCCGCGTGGAGCGGAATATGCGGAATTCGAATGCTTGTGAGGGGTAAATTCGGGGGAGGGCTCGTGGAATGGAGCAAGAATGAAAAAGAGGGTCGGGGATCAGAGCGTAGGCTTGTGGTGTACGAGGGAAGTACACACCGCGGCGAAATGTTTTTTTTTTCTTCGTCCCCTTTGACACGGCTCGGGGGAGCCGCGCGTACAGACCGAGATTCAACGTTTTATTATTCATTCGGATTTTTACGCGAGAGAGACACCCCTCCCTCGCGCGTATTTATTTGTCTGGAAAGTTTGGGGAGTATGCGCGCGTTGACCTCTTTTTTTTGGCGCTCGGTTAGTATATGTACACGTACCCGAAGGAATGTAATTTACGTTTTGGTTGTTTATTATTTTATTAATCTAATGGAATCGCTACACCAGCGCTTGCGCGTTGTTCCCCACCCCCCTAGTTTATTGCATTTTACGGAATTTCATCGATGTATTAAAGGCAAACAAGTTCAAGTTGTGATCATACGATCAGACACACGCAGAGACAGCCACTTGGGTTAGACGCGCGAAGAGTAAAGACCACAGACTTTTCTCCAAAGCCAAGCATAAAACATTTAATCAGTCCCGAGTGCTTCTCAAATGAAAAAGCGCCGAGCGGTATAGTGGCAGCAACAGTCCTAGTAGTAACAGTAACAGCAACAGAATAAAGGGACGACGAGGAGTTCGAGCTAAGCTCGTGTAATTTCCCCCTCGCCATCCCTGTCGTTGATTGCGTTACTTAGCCCGGGCTAAAAGTAGAAAACTGCGTGTGCTTGCTGCTGCCGTATACACAGTGTGTTAGAGAGTACGCGCGAGCGGGAAAAAGAGCGAGCGATGCTCACGCGAGAATATGAAAGAGAGCAAACGAGCCGAGAAAAACCATAGGGGCGGGAAGAGAGAGAAGAAAAAGTGAAAGAGTGACGAGTAGGTATGGAGAAAAAAAAAACGAGTGAGTCGTCGTAAACACGCACTCTCGTGCTTCTCTGTGTTTGGTCACGCAAAAATCGCAGGTGCCTCTCTCTCGAGTTGTTGGCCGCTCGTTAAAGTGCCGTCTTAGAGGGCCGGTGATCGATGCGCCTGCGTACACTTACGCCCTGTATAATACGCGCAAAGTTTATCGGCAAGTTGCTCCGGTCGTTGCTTCTGCTTTTACACGCGCAATTTTACGCATGTTTTCCGTACCTTCGAATTGCGCGTGGCTCTCTTTTTACAACCGTGACTCGCATGCTACGAACGTCTCGTCGACATATCACGGCCGTCGTAACCGAGATTCGCGTCATTTAGCTCAAGCGAGAGAGCGGGCCGATAAAGCAGCGGGCTGATTTGAAAGTGAAGCTGTAGCCGAGTAATCTTCTACAAGTGCTCCCTCTCGCTACACCTCTACGACCCTCCTCCTTCTCCCTATCCCTTTAGCTTTTACAGACTTGGCCGTGTTACACGCGCTGTATATACCCTCGGCTCTCGTATTCGCTCTCTCGAGCGTTAATTGATACCGTGTCGCTCCTATAGCCCCCCTTCAAATCCTCGCTCATAAAACAAACAAGCGAGAGTCTCCTCTTCTCAACACCTTCATCCTCCGATATCGCCAAAAACAAAAAGAGAAGATAGCCAGCATTTCATTAAGGAATTCCTCTAAAACTCTATACCCCCCTCTACCCATTGACGTCAGTCATTCAAAACTCCTAAACGAAAAAGAACACCCAAAAATCAAGATTACCTCTCTCCGCATATAGCTGTATACGCGCCACGGCAAGTGCGCGCATAACCGCGCGGTCGTTCGCTCTTTCTCCCTGCGAAGTCTATGTATACCAGAAATGCAAAAATTAAAGGGAGAGAAAAGGCGAGGCTACGCATACCTATCCCGGCTGCACACGGGATGCTACGACCGCGCTGGAAAATAAAGCACGCCCGCAAGAGAGAGAAAATGACAAGCCGTGAAATACGCCCCTCCCGCAGGAGGAGCCGCCAAGTAGCCGCGCGCCTCGTAAAGACTCCCTCTCTCCCTCAAGCTGTAAGCCTATAACGCTCTCGGGTTGTCCAAGTGCGCACTGCAGAGCATACCCAGTCTGCGTATATCGGCTTATCGGTGTCGCTATTGTCCCTCCCTCCCTCTCTCTCTCTCTCTCTCTCGAGTCCGTATATATCGACGTGTCCGCGCGTCTTTATCTCCGCAGTCCTCTCTCAGTGTGTGCCCCTTCGCACAATGGCCTTTATTAAGCGTCGATGCCGATTGTTCCATGCGATGCCACCACGAATTCATACCCCCGCGGTACACAGAGGCTATCAACAGGTTGACTTTCCCGCTATTCAATCTCGCCTAGCCTATCCCTCCTCCGTTCATTTGATACCGCGAGAGAGGGATCCATGTGCACGGAAGAATAGTAGCCGCTGAATAGAGCTGACGATGAGTTTCTCTCCCCGTGTGTGTATGTACCTCGGGTATATATAGAGTTGCGGGACTATCGCGGCTCGATTCTCGGGGCATCTTGGCGAGAGAATATTTTTTCTATTTTTTTTTTTTTAGGTGAGCGCTTGTATCAATCGCGCGCGCGCTCGGCACATCGTAACTGTTTTAATATCACCGTTTCAATGCTATCGCCTCTATACGATAAAGCATAGGAGGCCCGATGATGGCTCTTATGGGGCGTTAAATAGCGGACTGGCGGGGATACAGTTAGACTCTCGCGTGGAGAGCTTAAAATTGACAAACGTGCATGTGGCTTTATGCGCGAGGCGTTATTTGCGGAATGGCAATCAGCGCCGTCAAACCGATGACTCTCGTTAATACGATTATAGATAAAAAAAGGAAGTCAAGTTTAATGGGATAATCGAAAAATTGGCGAGATGTGTAATACCAGTAGTAGTGGCTGAAGGATTTCAGGATAGGAACGGAAGACAGATTCGCGAGACTTCTGAAACGAAAAATAAAAGAGAGATGGAAAAAAAGTCGAGCCGCGAGGGAGATGAGGAAAAAGAGAGAGAGAGAGGGGGAGTGATCCTCTGTGAGTATAATACGCTGGGCCGTTATTATATTCCTGACAGGCGCAGATTTCCCGCAAAGGATAAAGTCCCTGCGCCGAGAGAAGGAGGAGAAGAAAAAGAGAAAAGAGGAGAAGGACGAGGCGCAAAAACAAAAGCCGCGCGCTGACGTGCAATAAGCAAACGCAGCAGCAGATCAAAGGGCCCTCGGCAACTCGAGAAAGAGAGAGGGGGAGAGAAAAGCCGCGCGACCGGCCAAAAAGAATATTGGGTGAAGAAATTTTGCGCGACGGGGGGGGGGGGGATTTTTGCGGCGAGGCTTATTCTTGTGGCGCATCGAAATCCCGAGGTCGTTTGACGATTTCCCTTATCCTCGCGGTTAACCCCCTCCCGGAATTTAGCCTTGCTCTCCCGTCCTCTGTTCTTCCAAGCAAATGCGTAACGGCTTTTATGCATCTCTCCACGAAGCGCATCGTGCGCCTGCGGATGACTCTTTGGATTTTTCGTCGTTGGATTCGACTTGGCAGCCTTCCCCTCCCCCTTTTCACCCTGCAGTATAGGTAGGCAAAGGATGGGACTTTGAAAAGCTATATAGAAGCTCGTTCTCCCGTGAAATTTATTAAGTGCCGCGAGGCTATGTTATATAGCCGCGTGTGCGCGCGTCGGGTATATGGATCAAAGAGTATAAACTCCTTTGCTCTCGATACTCCTTTTTTGCCTTTATGGTTAGAGGCTCGAAATTCAAAGGAGTGCCGGTACGTGTACAGGTATAAGGCTCGCATTGAATGTGTGTTGGCGTACAGAGGTAAGTCGAGTTTGTTAATTATTTTAACGCGCGTATATAGACGACGGCTATTGGCTATGACAAACGAGTTCAATAAACTTGCCGGACACGCTCGCTGGATCGGTTGAACAAATATAGCCGGTTGGAGAGAAAAGAGAGGGGAGTTGCGTTTAATCTACATCGAGGATGTTACGTGTACACGAGTACCTTCTTTTTTTTTTCTATCTTTCTTATAGCTGATGCTGTACAAGCGGAAGGATGAGGGTGCGAGATAAGTCAAAGGCAATTTCACGCGTACGACGTCTCTCGCGCGATTATTAAAAGCTACAGGCTCGACAGCGTCTTCGTCGTCGTGTTAACGCCATAGGCGGTATATATATGCGCGCACGGAAAACGCCACGGTTCTCTCTCTCTCTCTCTCTCTCTCTCTCTCCGTCTAAATCGAAATCGGCCTGGTATTTATTTGCAAACGTCATATCCGCGCTTAAGAAATGCTTGCGTAGACACAGAGCCCTCCGTGGACATAGAATTTACATACATCTATTGGATTCGTAATAAGTTTATTCAAAAAAAGAGCAACGCAAAATTCAGCGACTGATTCGTTTTGAGCCAGAGGCGCGTGACGGTAAGCGCGCAGAGGAAGCCTCGCTCGTTTACACGCTTATAGGAGCGAGAGAGAGAGAGAGAGAGAGAGAGAGAGAGAGTGACAATTAAAGCTAAGCGGACGGATTAATAGCCAGTCGGACGGCAATTCCCTGCAATTTTCCCCAGTGCCCCGGCGCGAGAGAGAGAGAGACGCGCGCACCGTTAGCTCCGCGGCCAATGTCGCGCCTCGCTGACCAACGTCACCTCTCACCCACGTGCGCGCCGCGGCTATTATCTCCTCACTCCACCTCGTCGAGCCTTGCGGAATACCGCTGGGCGATTTTATGGAACACGCCAGAGAGAGGAGCTTGAATGGAGGCCCGCTGTCAGGCGTGCGCCGGTCAAAGTCGAACCAACGCGCGACGATTCTTCTCTCTCGCTATAGCAAAAGAGAAAGAGAGTTTGCTTTTCCGTTTACGACCCCACTGCGGCGTCGGTGCACTTTCGAGAGCGAAAGAGAGAGAGCTTTACTGTTGTTGTTTTACGAGAGGTTCTCGGGTCTATTACGGTGATAAGGGATACGAAGGATTTTTGTTAAACGAGGGATTTACGTAAACAAACGGGGATCGCGTTAACCATTCGCGGAGGGGAATAATAGATCGTTTTTAATGCAACGCGAAAGCTTGGAGAACTTTTTTTTCTCGAAAATTTCGAGTAAGGGGGGATGGGCCAAGGGCAAGAGTCGATTTTCCGGAGGCAAGGCTGTTTAAGGAGGAAACGAGATAGCTCCGGGATTTCTATATACACCGGCCTAGCGGATCCAAGCTGAATTCCCGTTGAAAAGCCAAAAAGGAGAGGAGGAAGATAGCGGAGGGCGCTTAGCGTATTATAAGGGTACACAAGCTGCGCCGGCGCGCTCGCATTTGCATCGGCATGCAGGCCGATAGACACACTTCTCCTCATTGCTTGCCAATGTCTCGCGCTGGAGAGAGCCAAAACCCCCCAATCGGATCTTATACGCTTTCTCGCGGGCCGCGCTCTCGTTTTATCTCATTTCTGAAAATGAACCTACCTGCAGGCTCTAATCGGAGAAAATGACCAAGGAAGATCTCTCTCTTTTTTTTTTCTTATTTGCTCCTCATTATTTTTTTCCCCTCTCTGTACCAGAGAGATATAGGCGCACGCAGGTGCGCGGGGGTTACGTATAAGCGCGTAATTGAGCGGGTGCAATTGTTGCGCGCGCGCGCGGGGAGGCTCTTTCAGAATCGCCGAGTTTTCTTTTCTTTCCAGTTGCGCAATCCGTCACTTACATTCCGCTGCATATACATCTCTCTTTCTCTATCTCGCTTTTTTTTCTTTCTCTCTCTTCTTTTATTCATTCGGAAAAGATTTCTTTTGTCGCGCGTGAATCTGACATATTTCAGTTTAACCGTTATTCTTCTTGTAATTGCTTAGGTAACGTTGTTTATAAAAAAAGAAAAGAAGCGCTTTGAATATTAATTCGTCCGATGCGCTCTCTCTCTCTCTCTCTCGCGCGGAGACGTTGCGGCGGATTTAATGAAAATGCAGAAACACGCCGTTGACGCATTAGCATTCCGATTCGAGCGATGACGAAAAGCGCGTAACACGTCAATATCTATTTTTGAACTTTCTTTTCATCGATTGCCCTTATTATTTTCTCTTCATAACAAAGTACATGCTTTATTAACAATTTTTTAATGAAATACTTCGGTCACCGAAATTCCTTTCGTAATTCAAAATTCTTGATAAATTTCAAAAGTTACCTCAACCGTACAAGCTGCTTTTACGTAAACTAATCTACTTCTCCATTAATTTATCATGCAATTTAAACTGTAACAAATTAGCTCGAACAGCGCGAAAGTTGAAAATAATTTTCAAACTCCAGCCAAAATGTTATTCAAAAGTTTTCGGTCTTTCGAACGCTCCTTAACGACGCTTTAAATAATATCAATCCTTTGCATATTCCTCGCAAGATAATAAATAGAGTACACAAATTAAAAAAAGAAAACAAGAAAAATAAACAAACAAACGATGTGTTTCGAGCGATTTATCAGGTGTACAGAGCGAGAAGGGGTAGCCGATACGGGCTTAGCTTTATAATTTGAAGCTATTCTGTCTTATTTCATTCATACGATGCGCTTGCGGTCTTTTATGGTAATACCGCTAACGGTAATGTGGGAATTGATATGGTCTACTCACGCGTACATGCTTTTACTCTATGCGCCCTCTCTGCTCTGCGCAGCATCTCTCCACAGAGTCTCTCTTTCTCTCCCTTTTATTTATTTGCGCCGAGCGCGCGCAAGCGGCTAAACTCACGCGGAAGTGTTGTCCGATAAAAATCGCTGCAATGCAATACATATACATATAGGAATTATAATATGCGGGGCCAGAGCCCCCCCGGCTCGTTTATTTGAATCTCATCGGGTGTATTATTCAATAAAAGCTCGTAATCCGAACTTACGTTATTTAGTATGACTTTATAATCCGGCGTTTTGTTTATTAACCCATACCGACACGCATCATCCGCCGGCGGCATGTGGCTATCCGAGAGACACGCGCGTGTACCGCAATGCAAGATCGTTATACTGCGACGGCTTGAAATATCGAAATAGCTTTGGCAGCGTTTACCTTCCAATTAAAGTCGATTAATAATGCTCAACAAGCCGCCTTGCTGTTTACATCGTTATTAAGTCATTCCGCTATAAACGTACTTTGACCCTGTTACCAACCCCCATTATATCGGCGAAATCCAATGAAAAATTTATACATCGGCGACCGGCGCGCACATATCCCTTTTCTCGAAATATTCATTCGATACGCTTACAACCGGGTGGATAATCCATTTGAGCGCGAAGTATACGGGAGCGTGCGATATCGCGATAATGATCGAGCGCAGGTGGTATAATTCTCGGTCTCCCATCAAGCCTCTTTTCCTCTTGGTGCCTATGTGCACTCCTCATGCGCAATCTCGAATTTCAGACGAGCGGCAATTTGATATACAGAGACGCGCCCGTCTTCTCGAGTCCATTGTCCGTAACTGTACTACTGCGCAAGGACGACGATGACCCTTTGCACTTGGGTTTTTGAATATTGTAATGAAAATACAGTACGTCTCTGTTCGAATAAGCTAATTGGCAGGGATTATTTTAAATGATAATTATCCGGCATTAGCCAAACGTTGCCCCTGAAAACATGAAAAAGAAGGAAAAGTACAGCAAAGCTCATAAATCTGATGTATTGATAAGCGCGTATATGCAGAAATTGAATAGACAGAGAGAGAGAGAGAGAGAGAGAGAGAGAGAGAGAGAGAGAAAGAGTCTGTCAGAGAGAGGTGCGCAGGGGCGCTCTGCTCGCATACCTCCCCATATAAATCCCGTCTTTCTCGGGGTTTAAAGCAAGTCTCGATCGGCTGAAGAGAACTAACCGCCCTCGTGGAAAGCATATCCTGAAAGCCGGGGGAACAAGTCGAGAGAGTGAGACTCTGGCCCAGGTGTTTCTCTCCCTCTCTACTCCATAACCGCAGTCCGGAGAGCAGTCAGTGCGCTTCTCTCGCGCCCGAAAGACAATGGGTCATAAGAGCTCCCCCCCTCCTCCCATCTCGAGCGGCGTATGTGCGTGTGTAAAAAGGTGCAGGGCCGCGGACCAATAAAGCGTGATTTATCGGCCGGGAAATCGAGCGTCCGGTGATTTGTGGGACGCGCGAGCGAGCGTGAGCGCAAGAACGGCGTAGGCGAGAGATGCGCGCGCGCGTCTTTACGGGGCCTCGAAGGGCCCGCTGCTCCTAGGCCCGCCGTTGGGTGGGGGGGACGACCAACGAGCGCATATCCCCGGCACTCCGGCTGGCTATATAAGTGCGACCGGCGCCGACCTTGCGCTTCTGCGCTGCGTTTCGCGACTCTACTCGCGCGCCAACGCTAAGACGCTTTGTACGTAGTATATATAAGTGATAGACAGAAGTTTTGCTCTTTCGAGCTTTGCCGTGGCTGATTCGACACTGAGGGATCGAGTACTCTTCTTTTTTTTTTGGTTTTAGTTCGGACACACGCAGAAACATGTTTGATGTGAGTTTTTATTTATGATTATTTGGTTTATCGTTTCTATTTTTCGTTGCTTTTTGGTTTTTGGCCTGCTGAACGTTTTGCTTCTTATTTTTTCACATGGCTTGGTTTAATAAGAGGATTAAAGCTTTTACGAATTCTCTTTTTTTTTACACTTTGAAGACTTGAGCCTTGCCACATCAATCCTTTTGAAATCGATTTTTTTATAATTATTAATTTTATAATCTCAGTTTTTAATAAAATTTTACCCTTCGTCCTTGCCGTTACTTTACCAACCAGTTTATCGTCAATAAAAATTAAACACTTTGATTTTTCAAAAAGCTCCGTTCTGCCATCGATGACACTTAACATATTTAAATTGACCTATGCTCGCTCCAGCGTTATCAAACGTTTCATCGTGCAATTTATATATCAATAGAATACCTATAATAATATATTTGTTCGACCGCCACTGTGGTCACATAATATATTCCTCATTAGCGCCAGCGAGCGTCAGGTTGAAAAACTTCAGCGATAATTATCATAATGCATTGGCCAATAAAGTTTATGCGCGAGTCATTGTCTGGGATTAATTGTGGGAATTATAGAAACGATTTTCGTAACAGCTCGCCCATAATTCAACGTATTTGCTTGAAATAGACCTTATCTCTCTTCGGCCTTTATTAACTTTTAGCTCTTCAAATATGTTTCAATTTAATCCGGCGATCTCTTATCCATTAATATCATGCAAATTCCATCATTACATAGAAATATCTATAAAAAAAAAACAGTTAAATATATTAAATCGACCCATCGCTTCGAATCCATCACTCGAAAAAAGAACGAGCCTTCCCAGTTATCAAAAATAAGCAAATAAAAAAAATAAAGCTCAACTGGAAAAGTAAAAGAAAAGCATCGGAGGACTCTCTTTTCTCAAAGAAAACACAACTTCCGCAAATCGGATTGGAAAAAAAAGCCGCAATCGTTTCGTCTGAGGCCTGGAGAGAAGCGTATGCGATCGGCACATCTATAGCAAAGCGCGGCGCATGTACCTGACGTTCAATTTTCCGCGATCTGATTGGGGATGACGAGGCAAGGGTGGGGTGGACGGGGGGAGTAGCACGAAAGCGGGCGCGACTTCATTATACGAGAGACGAGGTTCGCGCCTCCCCTGCGGGAAAAAGCCGATCTTCTATATATACATACTACTATACATATCATTTGCGCGTGTATGCAAAGTCATTCCGTATCCTTCCCGCCCCCCCCCCCCTTCCGGCCGCTCCTCCAACGATTCTGATGGAATAAGTTTTTCGCACTGATCCGGTAATAGTTGCCCTCTCTCTCATTTCTATCCGGATCTCAACTCGTTCCTTTACTTCTTCAATACACAAACAAAAACTGCATGATAATACAGCCTTCCCTTACTTATGTCATATCAAACAGCAGGAACCTCCTTCTTTTACAACCTGCCTATATTCGAATGATTTCAGGATCGATTAGGCGCGATGCTGCTGCTGCTACTGGGCTTACTCCTGCTGCCATCGTTAGCTCTGGCCGAGCCCGGCTGGTCGAGTCTGGGCCGGAGGACGCGGGCGACGACGCAGTACCACACGCAGGACCCGGCGAGCGGCTCCTACCAGTACGGCTACGCCGGGCCTCATCACTCCAAGTCCGAGGCTAGTCTGAACGGCGTCACCCGCGGCGGTAAGCAGCAGCCCCCCGGCTATTTTCTCGACCTCCCGGGTAGCTCCTCAGTGTGGGATCGTTGAACTTTGCCGCGAGGATGTCTCGGCGACGAAACTCTCCGCAGCTTGATAAGTGCCGCTGGGCCCGCGTGCCGGGCGTGGATTGATATTATTACTCTCCCAGCAGGCTCTCCGTCCCTACCCCCCGGCTCTCTATGCTTCTCCTCGGGCGATAATACGCTCTCTGGAGAGTTAGAGAGATATGCCTGAAACAAACGGCGAGACTATATGCGCGTGCTTCCGGCTTAGATTTTTATGCAAGTCGCTTACAGCAGTTATTCATGCAGGATCACGCTCGTTCTTTCCGCGAGTCGCACACGCTCAGAGCCCATTGCTTTAGATTACCGGAGAGGCGATGCGTCTCTCGACGTTCTCACTTAGGATATTAACGCGAGAGTCTCCGGCTTAATAGCTCCTCCCCAGCAATTATAAATCCGCGCAAAGTACGACAATTAATAACGCTCGAAATCAGGGCTCGAGCGACGCCACCCGTCGCTATCCAGACTGCGCAGTCGACTATATGTAGGCGGAAAGACGAGCCATCATCGTTAGAATTTGCCGCGCGCGTTACGCGGTTTCCTAACTACTAACCCCCCCTCCCTTAGTCGGGCGCTTCGCCTGGCTCTCGTTAAAAGCAAGCAGACTTTTGCCCTTAAAGTCCCGTCTGATGGATATTGCCATGGAATCTCCGCAGTGTCCAAGTCGCGTTTGTAGCCGAGGATATTGCGCGAACACACACAGAGGAGCATTAGACCCCTTGCGGGCGTACCGATGTCGCCTCTAACGAGAACGAGGGAGTCGGGGGGAGATTGCGAGACAGGAATCGGCAGTCGGGGCGAAAGTGCGCTTTTGGAATTGCCCTTTCTTTTCCTTCTTATCGCTAAATGCCCACCGCGACTCTGGGAATATCGCCGATCGTTTTAACGTTATCCTACGGCTCTGCTGGGATGTGTGTATTTCGCGTTTTTTCTTTAGGATTATGATGTTTTTCACGTTTCTTTTTCTTTTTAATTATGTTCCTTTTGCGCGTGTGGGAAGGATGGTTATCCGTTGCTTTGTCGACGCGAGCCGATAAAGCGCGGAAAAGTTTCTGATGTGCGAGAATTTCGGATGGACGTGTATGTAGATAATGAAGAGGTAATTAAAGAAGAATTAGGCTGTGCTTACCGAAGAGATGTAAATTTTCTTGAAGCAGACGAATCGCCAAGTTGTAAATAAACCCTTTTTTTTGGCCTTTTTACCAGCGAGCATTTTAGGGAGCAGTTAAAGTATGTTTTCTCGGCTACAACTTTCCGACGAACAGCCAACAAGTTGCCCGAGATACTAATTAGCCGAGCAGCCGAGTATACTCGAAGCTAAAACGTTTCATTAAAACGTCCTGTAAGTCCGTTAAATCTCCCGAAGCAAATTTTCTCAAAATTTCATAACTCCTTACCCCTTAAAAAATAAATTCCTTTCCAAAAAACAAAGCGGCTCATCTCTTACAAGTCCATAATTAAAGTAACCCGATTAATCGGCAAAATTTCCACGGGACATTTCTTAATTTTCCATCTCTTTCTCCTCAATTAATTCTCAAACTCCCTTAGAATCTCGAGCGTAATTTTAACACTCAGGAGGGCGGGTGTGGGAGGAAAGAGGCAGAAGGAAACGCCGGGGATTAAGCGACCTTACCGCTACAGGTGAAGGTGCCGAAGGAGGGACGGGGGGGCAGGGATAGAGCGAGGAGAGAAGGTGTCGGGAAATTAGTTTGGTAACGTTGGCGGGGCACAATGTGCAGTCAATTAACGGCCGGCGGTCGGGAGCGTAATTGGCGCAGGCTGAAACGATATTCGCCGCGCGCCGCCGTGCTGGCGATTTCGACGTACGCTATACGTACATGTATACACACACCTTCGATCGCTATGTACCTCCACGCAACTCTCTTTTTCTCTCTCGACCAATTTCGATCCTTTGTCATTTTCCGCAAGATTCTTTGTCCTCGGTCGGAGAGTCTCTGTGTTGCGCCGTTTTTTTTTTCATTTTCTCTCTCGCCTTTTTTCCAATTTTTTTTTCTTAGCACGAGACGTGAGTAGTAAGAGAAGGAGGAGGAGGATCGAGGAGGACAGTGTTACGTGATTGCGTTTTAATTGCTCGTTCATTATCGTCTCATCCGCCAGCGAGAGCCTGCAATCTCGACTGGCACTGTTACCTTTTTTTTTTTTTTGCTTCTCTCCCTCTGTACTAGATAACGCGCGCGAGCTTAACTACTCGACGGAAATAAATTTAAATCGATACTACGACGATTGTTTATTCGAATTGCCCGGCTATTGTTTGTTTCTGCGTTTTTATGATCGACTATTATTTACGGAGCTTCTTTTTTATTCAAATACGTTCTTTTATTGTGATACTCTTGAAAAATCGCTTGTTCCGTCGAAATTAAAACGCCAAGCGAGATAGTAATAATAAAACAGGCTAACCGTAACAATTTCCATTTGCGCGGGTTATGACGATTCAATTTTCACTTACGGCCTAGCGAAGGCTCGCGTCAAACCTTAAGTGGGTTTTCCCAAATGGACCGAGCTCTTTTAAAGTGCAAACGAAATAATTAATGCCCTCGAAAAACTTGGCCGGCATTCGGAGGGGAGGGGGGGGCCAACCCCGGCGATTTTCCGAGTTTTCACGGCTTTAAATAGATTTTCAAATGAATTTGCCAAGCTAAAATGTACAACAGATTTTTCATTTGCCCGAGAGAGAGCAATGTAAAGTAAATTAATTAGAGAGGATTTTCGATTTAGCCGTGTCAATACGACTACCGGCTGTTCTTTTATATATAAAACGGACATAAAGTTATTGGGTGTTCCAATTTTTTTTTTATTTTCCCTCCCCCGACGAACGTTTATGTCGAAACGCACAAAGGCCCTGTTAAAAACGACAAAGTTATAAATTTTAATTAAATCACGTTTTACAGCTTTAATTATTTCGCCGGGGTTATATGCGGAGAGAGAGCAAAAGTTTGAAAATCGACGGAAAATTAAAAAATTTTGAGATTATTAAGCTTCAAGTGTCAGTGGAGAAAGAGAGAAAGATAATTAAAAAATGAAGAATAAATTTCCGAATAAAGGCAAAAAAATCCAATAACCCATCGAATTATGTAGGTTCTTAGCCTCAATTTAAAATAATGTCAAATAATCATTTCAGGCTACTCGTACATCGACGCAAACGGCCTGATGCAGACGGTCTCGTACACGGCCGACGCGGAGAACGGCTTCCGAGTGCAAGCGAGCAACCTTCCAGGCCGGAGGGCCGTCAGCCCTGAGGAGGCATCGGAGCTGGCATTAGCGAAACGCCGTCACCTCGACCAGCTGCACCGGCGCGTGGACAGTTGGCAGCCGCGTCAGTACCGGAACGAGTACCAGCCGGAGCGTGCTCGGCCGCGGAGTCCCTTTCTACTGACAGCCGAGGAGGCGCGAAGTCTGCCGGCACCTCGGCCGAGCAACGCCGTCGTCGTGGAGGCCGGTGGGAGCGACGACGCGGACGACGAGGATGAGGAGGAGGAGGAGGAGGGGGACGAGTCGGGTCTGCGTCCACCTCGGCGCTTCGGCTCGACGAGCCACTACGTGCTGGGAGGACCGGGTGCTCTGCTGGCCGTGCCCCTGCCCCTGATCCACAGCTCGATGCGGCACACCCAGGACTCGCTCGGGCAGTACGAGTACAGCTACACCGGTGACACGAGCGCCAAGACGGAGTCGCGCTCGCTCGACGGGACGACCCGCGGCGCCTACAGCTACATCGACGCCAACGGCCTGCTACAGCAGGTCCACTACATCGCCGACCGTGATGGCTTCCGCGTTCTCGCGACCAATCTGCCCGAGGCTTAGGCGATGATAGCTCTTACGCCTATACTATCGCCTCGAGCTCTCACTTATATGTATATGTTTCTTCGATGAGATTTGCGTCGATGATCCTCTTTTTCTTCTTCTTCTTCTTCTTCTTATTCTTCTTGCTCTGTTGTATGTGTAAACGTGATTACGTGATGGAATGCGCCGCGGGGGTGCTTGGGAATTAGAAAGAGCAAAAAAAAAGAAAAGGTTTCGCAATTGATGACTGCCGAGGTGTACCGAGGATAGATCGGATTTTTCGAGGAATTTATCAAGGACCGAAAGGATCTGTTGTATACTTGGTGTATCGAACGGGACTTATGATTGTAGTTTTTTAAAACTTCGTTCCTAAACCTCTGGAAGGAGGTCAAAGTTTTTTCGAAAAATAAGAGAAAAATATATATGTAAGAAATGGCGCCTTTTTAAAAAGTCTTTTATGTACGAAATGGCGCCTGAGGCATATTTCTACTTTCATAATGTGAAAAAGACCGATGGCTCGAGTTTCGCGTTTTCGTATTTATTCAAAAGATATACCTTCAAGAGTAGTAGTATCATTTCAAACTCTTTTTCGAAACAAAAATATATATACACTATTCCTGATTTGAAATGAATAAAAACAAATATTACCGATTAGTTTCTGTTCCTTATGTTTTTTTTTCTATAATAATTTTTTTTCTTCAATCGATACGCCGCTCGATATTGAAAAATTCGAATTTTATTGCCAAGTAGAGCGAAATTAATTTATTCTGTTAATGAAATATTTAATGTAAATTCATCGATGCAAATAATTAGTGCGGTTGATTATAATATTTAATTAAAATAATAATAAGATTAAAATTAGTATCATAAAGCTGCTGGACTTTGATGTCCAATCGGCCTCCTTGTATTAACGTTAAAGCTCGAAGTAAAAGACAACAAAACGAATAATCGAAATTAAATTGTCCTTTTAATAAGAAAGTCAATTTAATTTATTTAATTAATATTACAGTATAACGTCGCGCAGTTTCTGTTATTATTGCAATAATCTAGTTTACGAAATTTGTAATAGACTAGTTTTCGAAAAATACTAAAATTTACAAAAACTGATTTGACAAAAAAAAAAAACAAAAAATAAAGTAGTTCAAAGTATCAAACATTTACTGCGTACAATTAAGATAGTTTTTAATCACAGTTAAACGTTCAAACTTTTGTATTTACATGTAACTTAGCGCGGAAAAATATCTTCCGCTCGCTGAAAACGAAAAAAAAAGAAAAATAAGAAAAGAAAAGTCACTTTTTGAAAAATAAATAAACTTGAACAAACAAGGCGTTTGTGTGTATGGCGTGCCCGTTTGTAGATTTTCTCGATGCTCGTTAATTTTATCGTCGCCCTTTGCTCGCTTGACTTTATTTCTCGCTCCCTTTCAAATTCGCAGCCGATCGCGCGCGCGAGCAAGGAGAATCATTATTTATTCCAATCTCGCATTTCCTACACGCGCGAAGATATAAATCTCGAATTGATAAGGCACACACACACACAAGTTGCTGCAAAAAATGAGGCACATAATAAAAGAGGTTTGGCAGGAAAGGGGGGAGGAGTGGGGGCCGAGAAATAAATCTTATTTTTGCATCGAACGTCATAATTTATCAATGCCAGGGCGGGGGGGAAGGGGGTAAATGCTGAATATCAAGTTGTAAATGTTGTTTTGCATAACAAGTTCCATTTCAATTAAGCGGTGCTCATTGCTGATGTGCAAATCAAATCAATTAATAATGTGCGCATGATTATATGGAATTGACGTGCCGTTTCGTTTATGAATTTACAGCTATCGAGCTTACGTTTACACTAGCGTTTTTTGGTTTTATTTTGCAAGCTAATCGATAATCTGCAAAAATAAAGCTCGAAGAGATATACCAAATACGTTCGCGCTACGGGCAGAATAGCAACAAGAGCTTTTCGAGAAAAAAAAAGGTTTGAACGGAGAAAAAGCAAGCTTAGAATTAGACGTGGATAAATAAGATAAAACGTCTAACGATGCTAATAAAAAGGTATATATGCTTATGAATCGATGTAGCCGAGCCGGCCGGGCGGAGGGGCAGGAGAAGGGGGAGGCAAATGGAGCCGTATAAAAACATTATCTTGCGATTTAGTCTGAAAAGATCGGACGGCAGGAGGTATGGGCTCGTGATTTATATGGGGTCCATCAATTTCTGATCGACAGGTCTTTATGAATGCCGCGCGGACCCGAAATGACTTGGCGAAAAGGTATTAAAGCAGAACGACTCGAATCACGAGAGAGCAGACGTTATTTAGCGAATCGTATCTAATGAATTACGTAACGAGACGCGACTTCCGAGCCAGTATTTTCACAGTCATATACGTTTGCGGGGAAAATATAACAGTGCAAATTGAGATAATGATATTTTGTAGGGAATCAGAGTATTGATTATATTTAGCCAATTGATTGGAACATGAAATGAGAGCGATACTGATTGCCGTTGAAATTTCTCGAGGAACAAATCCATTCCCCTGCTCGATGAAGGAGCTACATAGTGTTTCGCTGGCGGGACAAAAAAAAGTATACGAGCAGGCCTAGATGATAAATACGAGCATCTAGAGCGTTCGACGTCTTCTCTCGAGTGCCTCGGTGTTGTGCTACAAAAGAGGAAGGGGAAGATACCAGGATAGACCGTACACGCACGTGTCGGATGGATTGCGATCCTTCCGGGGCTGAAAGAAAAAATGGCCAAGGGTGAGAAATGTCTGAATTATTGGAGGCTCGAAAGAGAGAGAGAGAGAAATGGGGACGAGTTAAATATGTGCAAATGGCGGAGGAGAGGCCTGATTGATTTAACGATCGATACGAGATTTATCGCGAGATTTTTCCGATGAGGGGGGCCATTGACGAATGATTTTTTTTTCAACGTTTTCTCTTTTGGCCCTTTTGTCGGTTAAATTTGAAATAGGGTATATTTTTTATACGCGCACGCCGAGGTGATCGCGGAAATTGCGTCGAGAAAAATTAGTTTGATATATATATATATATGTAGCCGATATATAGTTATATATGTTTGTGTCGAAGCAATCGACAAAGCGCGCAAGTCGATAAGTCTCTCGGCATTTCGAAGATTGCAAAATTCATAAGTTTAATTCGATCCTCGGAATAAAATGCGGAGGTAGACCGCTAGGCAAAGGATAGAAGTACAAAGAAACAGAAGCGCCGGGGGGAATAGGCGAGAGCGTCTTGGAAGTTGCTGAAGAAAGTTTGAGAGTAGCGTATATACCGTCGGATATCGGAATATGCGGTGTATAAGCGGTAAAAAAACGCGCGTATATACGATCTCGCTGGAGCGCGGTCTGGCTATATAACGTATATATATATACAGTGCGAGAAAAGGAAATAGAGACGATTTTCGAGCTCCTCCAGATGAAATTCTGAGGAGGCAGAGATAAGAGCGGAAAAGAAAGGAAGAACGAAGAAAGAGACGGCTTAAAGGAAAAAGAGAGAGAGAGAGAGAGAGTAGCGGGACGCGATGACGAATGCAGGAGTCGCAAAGAGGAGGATGGGCCGGGAGAGATAGGGGCAGCAGAGATGGAAATCGCGGCGCGCCCGGTATAGTAGCTTCCCGCGGATCTATTATGCAGCCGCGACTACTGGTTGGCTTATCGGGCAAAAGACGAGGGGGGGGGGCAGGCGCGGCCGGGGAGAGGAGTAGTTATCGGCAAAGGTCCGCGCACGCTTCCTCTCCCCCCCGTCTGTATCGGTGGATTGTAAATTCGCGGCGCTATCGGCGAGCGCCCATCGCTCTTTACCGTTCGCAAAGCGAACTTGAGCGGCTGTCCGGCTAACGGCTTTGGGAACTGCCGGTATAACTTATCGGCCCCTCCACGCCTCCCCGGAATTCCCCCCTGACCCTCGCGTGGGAGAGACGAAAAATCTCGCGACTCGCCCTTCCAGCATTTCAGCGATAATCAAGGGGCTGTGTCTGTGTGTACGTATAGGGACACTGGCGCTGTTGGCTGAGAATGGAATTTTGATTGTTTTTCTGTGAAGCTTAGGCGGGGGGGATTACCGTTTTGCGTGCGGTTTTGAAGGGACCAACGGAAATGCGTAAGACGGGTTTATGGATAGACAAAAAACGACGGTATTATCGCGGAAGTCGCTTAATTACGCAGACCGAGAGAGATAATTTTTCGAGCCGATGCACTCTCGTCTTGACACAGAAGTTAAATAAACAGTCCTTGTACGACCCAAAATTCATCAAGCGCGACGTTCCTCAGATTTTCCTCGCAATTTTCCGCGAGTCGCTAATTAAGTGCGGGGGAGGTTCGCCTTTGAGCGTCGCTAGTTTTCGAAATTAAATTTTCATCAACTCCGCCGACTCTTTTCTAAGAGTTTCACGTCCGACGAAAATTCAAAACCGCCCGCGCACCGTGAACATTTTCGAAATTCCGGTTAGCCAAAAGGACTGCGCTCGTGATTAAAATGCAAAATTTCGCGAGTATAAATTTTGACAAACCAGATTTCCGCCCAAATAAAGTAATGAACAAAGTCGTTAATGTTAATTCTTACAAAAACTCAATCAAATTTAAACCAGCAAACAACGTTTCTCATTATAGCAGGTATTTGAAAAAAGGTACAATTCTCCGACTAAAAGCACCACAAGTCGACGAAAGAAATGCAGAAATCAGCAAAGAAAGACGAACACCAATTGAAGTAGAGCTTTGTTTACGCTGCAGATCTGGACTGCAGAGAGCGGGAAAATTCAAGCGTCGCGGACTTTGCCTTTTAATTGATACGCCGATGAATTATTCATGGGCTCACCGCGCGCGGAGGCTAATAAAGCCGGGAGATATCGCAAACCCCTCGGGAATAAGGATTCCCCTCACTGCTTGCAAGCGATATGACGAGAGTAGGGGGGAGATGGGAGTCTGAGTAGATGACGAGCTGAATGACAATGGGCAGAGGGGGCCTCGTGTCTCCTGGAATCTCGAGAGATATTCGACGTTTTGTTTTGCTGATTAGATTCACAAAGCTCGTTCTTATATCACGATCTTTTTCTTTTTCCTCTTCGTTTCTTCTTATTAGGCTGAAATTGATGCTGAACAGGTATTTTTCGGAAAATTTTTCATCCGCGTTTTTAACGATCGCGTATAAATTTCGACGGGTTTCCGTTTAATTGCGCCGATTAATTTTCAAGAGGCGCGCAAAAATACATTACGGCGCGTGAAATATTCTCGGTCCCGTACGTACACATGCGAATGTTTAGAAATAAAGGTCGGTATAAATTTTCAAAGTACCATTGCAGCAACAATAAATCCGCCGCGGCGCGGAAGAAAAATAGCTCGGCAGCAACGATAAAAAAAAAAGAAAGGGCAACGGAGTTAAGGAGAGGGAAGGGATGGGTGAACTAAACAGAGAACTCTTTCGAACTGTTTTAAGCCGGCTATATACGAAAACTTTATTTCCAAGCGCGAAGCTGCAGCGAGAGAAAAGCCCGTTGATTTTTATCAATAGCAAACGGAGAAAAAACACCGCCTCGTCCCAAAGTTTATCCTCAACATTTTCGTAACCCAATTAATTACCATCAGCCTCGTATTTCCATTAAAAAGGCCTCTCTCTTGCTTCTAATCCTCTCGAGCTTCCATGCCCGCAGCGCATGGAAAGCCCAATTTCCGGTTGAACGTAACACAAGACGCTCTCTCTCTCACTCTCTCTCTCTCTCTCTCTCTCTCTCTCTCTCTCTCTCTCTGCCGTCAGCTCCCTGCCGCATTATTTCAATTTATCCCAGTCATCGATATTTCCCTCGAAGACGAACAACATCCGCGCGCAAAGATCAAATTCCATTAGCCCAATCGTCCTATCCCGCTTGGCTGGTTTTATGTTTATGAAACTAGCCAAGCTGGCCATTACACGCCCAAGTATATGCTCAGATGATGTATACGCGCATACTGAGAATTCGATCTTCTGCATAAAATCAGAATGTCTACAAGATTCTTCCCACTAGCAATAAATTTGTCTTGCCCTCAAATTCCACTGAGTTTATCCTCGCAATTAAGCTTTTAAGGACTGCAGTCCGACTGGGCAAAACGAAGCCGCATTATATTGTTGGCGCAACTATCAGCGAGAGCTCGCGAGCTGTTGATTTAACGACTAATGACATAGGTGACAAGGAGGAGTCGTGCATCATCGAGAATTTCTCAGGCCGAAATTCTCAGGGACAAGCGTCAAAGGGTGCCCGGCCGTCGTGTAGACGAGACCAGAGAGAGAGCGAGCCAGCTAATTTGCCTAAGGGGGGTTAGGAGCAAACTTTTACCCCGCAGGATGTGTCCCCGACGTCCTGCGGCGAGGCTTCGCCGTCATTAGGACGAGATGCTGCCAGACAGCAGCTCCGGGCATCACCCAGAGAGCATAGCGGCGGCAGCAAGTTTAAATTGCACTTTGCTCGGACATGACTCTCTCCCTCCTTCTCTCTCTCTCTCTCTCTCTCTCTCTTGAGCCTCGAGCTTCTCCAACATACCCTGTCGGAGACGCGGCAGATCGAGGTTACCACCTTCTTTTTTTACATCGTGGGTCTTGGTCCAAAGATGTCTTTCGGCGATGGAGGGTGTCGGATCGTTGATTGTCGCTGGAACGGCTGGTAACTTTTCTTTATGGTTTAAATCATTCCTTTTTTCTTTTATTATGGCAATTGGGAGAGGTAAGTGTTTAAAAGATTATAATGGAACGATGATTTTAAACAAACGCAAAAATAAAAGATCGAAAATAAAATTGCAAAATTGTACTCACGAGGATATAGCTTGTTGGGGACGTGTAGGTTTAAAATGAAATCCATCACGGCTGTTTTGAATTCTCAACACTTTCTTTGTATTTATACGATTATAATTACATTTTTAATTTTTTGTTTTTGTTTCTTTTTTTTTAACTTCCTTCCGAGTTCGGTAACATTATTCGGGAACTCGAAAATTAAGTTTATACACAGGATCGCCGTCGCGGATCGCGCTTAATTTTTTTTTAAAAAAGGGCAGGGCGCGCCCAGTAAGCGGAAAAGTTAGCAAAAAAGACACTGTAAAACGAGAACAAAAATGTCCTTTTGTATACAATATATCGGAACACGCAACATCGATAAAACCGCACAGCAGCAGCTTTGTTTTTTTTTATTGTTTATATGTATAATATTTATATATATATTTTTTTCTTTCATTCTTATTTCTTCCCTCGTTCATTTTTTTTTGTTATTCATTTATCTCCTTATAATTTTTTGTTTTGTTTGTTGTTGCGACTTTTCGCGCTCACCGGAAAAGTTTGATACAATATACATATGAAAAATCAGTAACCCGTCAATTGTAACATTACTCGGTATATTAATATTTACGTATAGTTATGTTTTTTTTACGTATATGTTTTTTTTTTTTATTTCTTGCTTTTATTCTTCATTTCCGACATATTTATACGTTTGTGCTTTGGCTATATGCGCTTTGTATATGCGTTAGAACAATTGGATTTCTTTTATTTCCATTCCTGAGTCGGGCGACGGGGCGAAGCACTCGCCGCACTGCGTACGTGTCCTTCATTCGGTAATCGCTTCTCTCGTTATCGTACGAACGTCGATTGGCGATCAAGAATCTGGATGACTGTTTGGAACCGATGCGTCTGCAATAACGTAACGAATTTTTTTTAAAAAATCCGCCATTTGTGGGCCAGAGTCTATATTGGTTATCGAATTGAAAAACAAAACTGATTTTGCATTTAAACGACGTTGAAAAACAATGTAACTCAAGCTCTTACGAACGTAACGTTCGCGTTGCGCGAACAAAAAGAGCAGTAAAAGAAATAGAAAAAAAAAGTCTAGAAAAAAGAGAGCTTTTTCCCTCGCCAGCCAGTTCGCTAGCAGGATAGAGAAACTCGAGCAAAGGGCGAAGCTGCAAAGAGAAAGTGTGGCGAGGGGGGTAACTACGATTTGTCAGGTCGAAAGAGAGAGAGAGAGAGAGAGAGAGAGAGAGATCTTCGCAGCCGAGTTATATTCCTGGGGGCAGAGGAAGAAGAACACTTTTGCGCGATTCCCCGAAATTTTTCAAGAGTTACCGAATACATCAGGATTCCGGCCGGCGATTCTTTACTTCCAGAAGATGCCTTCGGGAATCCTTTATTCTATCCCCTCTCTCTCTCTTTCTTTCTCGAAAAACTCTCCTGACACCCTCTCTCTCTGCCCACCCTCTTATCTTCGTCCCGCATACAGACGTACTTACACTAAAGCCCATCGCGAAGCCCCGAGAAATTCCGGAGTGTAATCAAGAGGATTCGGACGGGGCGAAAATTTCAAATCCACCGTCTCCCACGGCGCATTCGCAAAAAAAAGAAAACCCGAAAGCTCCCCGAGGAAGCAACGTCTGTCGCGGTTGAACAAAGTACAAGTATATAAACGAACCTTGGCGAGAGGTCGATTCGCTCTTGTCGTCGTCATCGGTGCTCAGTCGATCGGGCTCGGCGCGCTTGGGCTCTAGTCCACTGGGCTGGGGCCGACTGCTCGGCTGAAGGGTCGGGGCCGAGGACGAGCCAGCTCGGTCGGTCTGGCCGTCGTCGTCGTCATCGTGGTCGCCGTTTCGGGTCTCGACGCCGCCAAAGGAGACGCGTCGCTCGCGCGGCTCCAGCTCCATCTCGTCCTCGGCGGTGGCCGCGGCCGAGGTCGTCGGCCTCTGGGCAGCCACTACGGAGAGGACGTTGAGGGCGAGGCTGTGGGCGCCGAGCCCGATGTGCTATAGTCATCTGCCGGGCTCGCCCGGGCCCCCGTGGAGATTGGCGTCCGAGCCGGAGCCGAAGTGGTCCGGGTCGGAGTCCTCGATCGAAAGGCCCGGCGCCGGGCCGCGACCCGCTCGCCCGGGGCTCCGCTCGTTCCTGAAAAGCCGAATCTACAAGGTCCACCGATTCAATTCTACCATCGGCTTCCTGTTGGCTCTCTTTCTCCCTTTGTACGCTCTCTGCCCCGCGTAAGCTTGCACGTTCGCCAAGCGCGTTTGTAGAGCTTTTCCTTTATTGCTTTATCTTCAAGCGCATGCATTGATGATGATCGTTGTCAATCCTAATCCTAACTCCTTATTACGCGTGTATTTACTCTACACATTACAGACTAAACCCAATATTTTAAAAACTGCGTTGGTTTTCTTTTTCGTTTAATATCAATTTTCGCAGCTTTTATACTTTGACATATTGTACTGGTGATTCAAGAAAACTGTACACATTTGTAGCTTATTTTTCGGAACAAGAGCTCGCGCGGCGAAAGTGACAGGTGAAATTTACTTGTCATATTCCGAGTAAACCTTATCCCTGAAAAGACGCCGGCTACACGACTTACACAAATGTGTAAAAGCTTTTAGTCCGTAGAGAAAAAGAAAGCGCGATAAAGATGATACGGTTACACTGCCGGGGGATACGTGAAATATTTAGTTGAAAATATAATTTCGTAGCTACATTTACGCGTAAGCTAATACCATTTACGAACGAGTGGTACAGCGAGTGTGTATATATACAACAAACTTTGCGGTCGAGTTTAGTTAATATGTATGAATTCGGTTGTAAATTAATTGTGGTTAATGCGGTAAATAAACGAGCGTTAAGGATAAAATATTCATACGGTAATTTACGGCCGCGACACTTCTTTATTTTTTTTTTTCATTCATATCGACTTTTCGATGAAATTTGAATCAAATGTTAATTCAGTCAATTGAGCTTGTAAATATATAAATACGTTTACAAAAAAAGTAAGTAGCCTTTGATTTTTTTTTAACTTAATTGGAATACACACGTTCATTATTTACGAAATATATCGATAATTAATTTTTATAACCACGTGGAGCAAAAATGTCGTTGGGCAGGCACGTGCATTATGCCGTCATGGCGTTAAGTCAGCAGGGATTTAAAAACACCGATTAAGCAGACACTGCATGCACGGTAGGTAATGACCATTAAATAATTAGCATATCGTTATGAATTATAAATTATTGATATACTTATTCAGTACAGCCGCGATATACTAATTAGGAGTTGTGTGTGTGTGTGTGTCGCGACTTTAATGAAAGTTGCGCAAAAATCGAGCGAATAAATATGCGACGAAATTAATTATTACGTAAATCGCCGCACAAAGCACGACATCGTATAACAAAGTACAAGAGACAAATAAATAATGACAAAGCGTACTCGTCCATAAAATTGCGTACTTGAACAATCAGCTTCCACATACCTTTTCATCGTAGAAGAAAAATAAAGCACAGCAAAAAAAGAGGCGCAGAGACGAAAAGCCAAACGTTGAAAAAGTACAGAGAATAAAATTGCTCAACTCACGCGTTATACCTCGTGGTCAATTGGCTGCCGTCGCTGCCCCGTCTAAGCGTATTGGCTCGCTGCTTACACAGGCAGTTGCAGATGATCTTCTTAAATGCGAATCGAAAGTCCTTACTGAAGAGCGCGTAGATACAGGGATTGATGGCGGAGTTGCAGTAGCCGAGCCAGAAGAGGATACTGAAGACCGTCGGGTGAATGCAGTCCGGGCAGAACGCCCGCACGAGGTACATGGTGAAGAAGGGCATCCAGCAGAGGATGAAGCCGCCGACGATTATCGCCAGCGTCTTGGCGGCCTTCGTCTCCATCCGGATGCGTTTCACCTGTCGCGGTCGATTCCCGGTTTTTATTTTCAAACGCCCAAGGTAAGGGAGCGACAATCAACCGGCTTCTTTTCAACTTGACCTATCACGAGCAGTGAATGGAAGAGGGGCCGAGGGATGGGAGAAAAGTGCACTCGGCTGCGTCTTAAATGGATTTGCCAAAAGGAGTAAGGGCCCCTCGCTCGAAAGGATAAAATGCTGGGCGAGCTGTTTATTCGCGTTTCGCGACGGCGAATGTAATTCAATGGGGGGGGGGGGGGGGGGGGGAAGCTCCTCTCGCGTTGATAGCAGAGAAGTTAATGGATTTCAATGCGAAGTAACCCGCCCCACCGTATACCATCTCTCAGCTCGCCTTTGCCTTCTCGCTCGGAGAGACAGCGAGAGAACCGAAATGTAGCTGCAGGGCTAGCAGACGGAAAATATCGCGTAATTTATATATATATACACGTCTATACGTATTTTCAGCATTTCCATATCTCGTTTTGTCCTATATACAGCTTGAGAGCGCGGGACTTGCAACTATTTTATCTTTTCAATATCGTCAAGACGAAAGCTATGCATAAGCGGAAATATGTTATTGAAAAAAGGGGGAAGGGGAAAGGCAATATGAAAGAGAAAATAGCAGATCGGTTTTGCGATCCGATTGCTTTGTTGGCCCAATTAACCATCTCGAGCGTTACGTTGTAATTCGACTGATTAAAATGTACAAAAATCGTTGCTCCACGCGCGATATTAACGATAATATCCGTTTCGCAATGTTCGTATCGAATTACGAGTCGCGTTTCACTTGAAGCCAATCGAGCGTAATGAACGAGGCGTTCATTTTTAATTGCTTTAACGAGTCAAAATTATAAAGGCTTCGCCAGCCAGATGGAGAGGGAGGGGTGCTTTCGGTGATCAACACCGGCCATTATTGGATCATGCGTTTTTAAATTGCGCCATCGGAAAAATGATCAGCTTAAGCGACGCACCAACTAACGCTCTCTCGGCTTTAATGTATTTCTTTTTGTCTTCTCTTCTTCTTTTCTACGGAATCTGTATTTGCTGATAAGCTATTTTTATTCAGACGATATATCGAAAAATTGGAAAAGTGATTCGAGTTATTTGTATTTGTTTGTTCGGCTTTTAAAAGCATTATGTTTACGTTGCATTTTTAATGTTTTCGTACGTTTTCTTAATGCGCGCGTTGAATTTTTGAATTTATTCGTCACAAATGTACTGTACTTATCGAAAACAAGGAGTTCCGGTTTTAATAATAAACTTTTAATATATTAATGGACGTTATAAGCCACATCTGTCCATCGAAGTTGATCAAACGGTTTTGTTGTGAAACATAGTCACGAGACGTTATTTCATGCATAAATAATGGATACATATTAGCTCAACTAATTCCGCAAATCAATAAAAGCTTTTAGTTACGCCAGTACTTAATATAGTCATCCAAATTTCATGACGGCTAATTGCCAAATTCCCGAAGTAAGCGCGTTTACAACGATAATCCCCAATATTGGCACTTCAACAACACCTATCACACTAATCGTCTGTCCTGCAGCAACCCAACCATACCTCCCCTATAAAATCCAAGTCCATTTAACACAACTCGTTAACCATTAAATAACACGATCTGACCAACATTATGCCAATCATTAATCACAATCCACTTTACACTATCGACTCTCCAATCCCACACTAAACAACCCCCAAAACTTTTCCCTCCCGATCGATCAAAATTACCCCATACAAAAAATAACGTAATCTTACCTGCGCCTTGATATTCCTCCTGCCCATTTTCATCATCCGCGGCTTCTCCATGGCCACCGCGGCGGCGGCCGCTGCCGCTGGGCTAAGCTCGCGCAGTGAGAGCGCGTCTCCGGTCACCTGGCTCTCGCAGCTGCCCCGTCGGCTCGGCCTCCTCGAGCTCCCGGCTCGACTGACCCCGCCGACCTGAAGGCAAGTCGTGAGATATTGAATTTGACGAGGTTGTCTTCCATTCTACGATTTTAAGTGACTTTGACGTAATACCGACGCGAGAAAATCTTCGTGATATACTTCGTGACTCTTTGTCGGGGAATTAGCGCGGAAGAGAGCGAGATCAGCCGACACTTAATATACGTCTTTATCAACCTCTTCCCTTTCTTATTGAGACTTAACCCGCTTGTTTTATCGTTGAAAAATGACGCTCCCTCTAATCTTTACGAGACACACTCGAGAGATAGTGAAAAAAAATGACCGACCTAATTGTGGATAATTTTGATTGATCAACCCCTTTATTATTTTCTTCTCGAAAAAAAAAGAAAGAAATGAAAAAGCTCGAAATTGGCTGACCTTGAGATAGGTCGATTTGGAAGACGGACACAGCTGGCTCTGGGTCTGACCATTGCTGTAGTGCACGGACACCTGCGAGCATCTCGAGGGCGTGCGCTCGAGCGTGCTGTTGCACTTGGTATTGAGGGTCTCGGTGCTCGGATAGGAGACCGAGATTTTAATGCGCTCGCGCCGCGAGGGACTGCGCATAGCGCTGCTGCTCGTGCAGTCGCTGCTACGTGGACTGCCGTTGCTACCGGGAGCTGTACCGCCACCGCCACCTCCGCCGTTGTTGTGCTCGCTCGCACGGCCTCGGTGTATCCTGAGCGTGAGACGCTGATCGTCGAACCTGTGGACACGAGTTTTATTTGGATTTATTTTCGAAATCGAATAGCTAAGAGCCAATCATCGGCCGGGTTGTCTTTGTATCCCGAGCTCAAAAGCCACTTGGCTCGACAATTTTTTCTTTTTCGTTTTTTTTTTATATCGACTTTCCATCGGGCGCAAAGGAAGCGTGGAAAGAGGAGTAAGTCCCTTACGAACAGAGCGGCGCGCACGTACACGTCGACGAGCGAAATCTAAGAAACGTCAAGCTTCAAAATTGAAAGCTCGGCCGCGCTCCATACACATACACGTGCTGTATCGGAAACGTGACTGCGCTGCACACTGAGAAAACACATATTATAATTTTTACAAATATTCTAGTAAAAATTACAATAGTCCATAGCAGTGCTCGGATATACTTACATTCTTGTGATTT